>JADDOH010008543.1:0-160883 GCA_016648135.1 Agrypnia vestita | reverse complement strand
AAACAACGAATGCTTAGAACAAGTGAACGAGTTTGTGTATTTGGGAAGTATGTTTAGTAGAGACGGCAAGGCTGAGAATGATATCGAAAGGAGAGTACTGCGGGAAACAAAGTTAATGGTGCACTAAATGCAATTATGGCCAATAAGAATCTGTCAAAAGAAGCAAGACTAGCGGTACATAATGGCGTTCTAGTGCCAACCCTTATGTATGGAAGTGAAGCCTGGAATTGGCAAAAGAGGAATGAAAGTAGACTGAATGCGGTTGAAATGCGGTCACTAAGACGCGTGTGTGGAAAATCTTTGGTCGATAGAGTGAGGAATGAACAAATTAGAAGTGAATGCAATGCTAGCTGTAGTGTGGTAGATAGAATAAAGAAAGGAGTGCTGAGATGGTTTGGTCATGTGGAACGTATGAACGAGGAAAGGATGGTTAAGAAAATATATGAGGCGAATGTTGAAGGCAACAGGAATAGAGGGCGTCCGCGAAAGACCTGGCACGATCAGGTACTACAAGTATTTGAGGATGGCCCTGTTAAAAGCCGCAACAATCGTAGAACGTGTATGAGAAGATGTATGAATGTGGCCGAAGCAAAAGTGGTGTGCCAGGATAGAAGAGTGTGGCGTTCAATCCTCTCTGCCTACCCCTGCAGGGAAACGGCGTGATGGTTAGTTAGTTAGTTAGTTATGTTTATGATGATAAAAGTTTTCAAGCACAATATGTATATAAATATGATTGGCGTATAAGTTTGTGTATTTATGGATGAAACTTGTCCTGAAACTTCTTCTTACGAACAACTGTCAAGACCATTCATCTTGCTTCTACTCAATGAAAATCAAAGCAGAACGTTCGACGAAATCTTTGCTCCTTAGTCATAGAACACCCAGAAACAGCTTAAAAGAGTTTAAAATCCACGTTAAGCTAATTTTTTTCACTCTTTTGGTAACTACATATATAAAGATAAACAAAATTATGTTTCAAATATTCAGCGCATACATATTATGGTAAGACATTATCATAAATATGTACCTATAAGTTATATGTTTCTCTTTGAATTATTAATTGACTTTTTCATATTATTCCATTTTTATTCGGGAAGTTATCGACTGTAACGAGAATATCAAACGAAGCTTTGACCCTTTTCGCTAGTCGATTTCCGAATAATGGAAGTATTCTTTGCTAAACTTCAAATAATATATAGTATGTATATATATATATATAAGTATATACTATATATATAATTAAACATATTTTTTCATTTATTTAAGGAAACGAGTCCCGTAATATTTAATACGAAATAAATAAATGAAATTAAGAGAAATACACAAAAATCAAATAATAAAACTGAAAAATTCCATCATTTAATTTTACCAACGTGTGTAATTAAAATTAAAATAATTAAATATCTGATTAACCATAAATAAAATGGGATGCACATCACTACGGTGTTGCGTCGTCAATAGAGGATTATAAAAAGCCCTGCACACTAAATATCCTTCTTCTTCTGCGTACAGTACTGCCTCCAACCGCGACGTCTCAAGGGTCCGGGTGTCATGGAATAAATTCCGCCCGGTAAATAATCAGAATTGTGCAACCATTACTGAGCCATCCCAAACTAAAGGTATCATACTAATTATGCTTATTTTTTTCTTTCAGGACCCTTGAAACCCTCATACAATCTCGTACAATTTCGTAACCCTCAATCTGCAGTACAAGTCTTCAATAATCGTCCAAGTTCTAAATTGCAATTCTACGTTTGCGTTTATAATAATCTTTTCACAAATCCAGCCTAATATCTTATGTTTTACTTCATCAATCGTAATAATACGATGTGGACGAGTGGAGAATTACCCACAAAATAAATAATAGTAAATTGAATTAACATTATTAGAATCGTGAGCATTTGCACACGCGTAAGATAAATTAATTAGATCATAATGGATCATTAATTGAAAAGGATGGAATGATATCCATCGTTTCTATTATAACATTGTCTTAACCACCGACTAACAAATAATTATATTGAGAGATATTAATCACGTTTCATCACCGAGTGAGGGTGAAATCATCTAAAATTTGAGGAAATCTTCGGGAGACAGGAAGATGATGATGGGCGTGGCGGATCTGGATGCACGACGGACGAGAAGGATGTGGCTCCAAGGGCTAGGGTGTGCGCGAACACTCCCTGGGACTTTTCGACGACTTCACCATGGATGGCGCCGTCTCACGCAGCTACACATCAAGATCATTGTCTCGTTTAAATCTTCAACCTAGACTAGTTACTTGATTTATGATTTAGAAACGCTCACTAATTAGATTTAGCTCAGGACAGTGGCCAATTCTCGATAGTGAACATTTCTGATAAGCATAGGTTCAGATAGTCCGTAGTAGGCAACCTATAGATAGTTAGATGAATTTACTTTGTAAAACTTTTGTAATAAATCATGTATGAAAATCAATCTCTTTCAGTTCCTGTGAAGTCCATCTAAATTAGCCTAATAATAATCTCGTGTAATTACTGTCCGTTGCTTTTGATCGAGTCGAGCCCACACCTTTCCACGCAAAGCATTAATTTCTCATTTCATAACCACTACACCAACAAGCTATTGAAAAGATTTGACCAATATTGTGTACAGTTTTTGCAAACAAAGGTTTTCGGTGGAAATTAAGTGATTCGGATAGGTCGTGGCATTATACATTGTGCAACATGGCGAGTGGCGGCCCTCGTAGCCCAGTGAGCATGACATTAGCTTTCCATACCGAGAGTTCCAGGTTCAATCTTATTTTTTACGCTTCAACAGACCAAGAGGCCCAATTACAGAAACAAAAACCCGGCTTCAGTTAATCATTTAGTTTAATTGTGATCTCACTGGGAATCGAACCCGAAACCCTCGGTGTGACAAGCCGGTGTCATGCCCACTGGGCTCCAAGGGCCGCCGTATCATACATATATACCTACAACATAAACACGTATAAGAATCTTTGTATACACATGTGTTTGAAAATTTTATTTTCGTTGCCTGGACGAATGAAAAGTATTCATCTGAAACCGATTAATTTTAAATTAAACTCTTAAATTATATATTATACTTTTACCATCATCAGCATCACTACTTTATGAAAATTTATAATCATTGATCGGACATTTTTTCTCTATTATTTTTTGTTATTTTTTTCTCGTATTACCTATAATATTATTATTATATTATTTTCTTCATAATTATTATAATTTGAAACCGATTAATTTTAAATTAAACTCTTTAATTATATATTATACTTTTACCATCATCATCAGCATCACTACTTTAAGAAAATTTAAAATCATTGATCGGACATTTTTTGTCTTTTATTTTTTTGTTATTTTTTTTCTCGTATTACCTACATTATTATTATTAAATTATTTTCTTCATAATTATTATACTTTATTCAATTTACTATTGGATAATCTTTTAAACTTTGGTAAGTCTGTTAAGATGACTAGTTTTAATTTTAATATTTAAATCGTAAGCAAACAAATAGGTTGTATTTAAAATAGATTAGACTCAACTAAGAATTTTTCATATAGTTAATTGAAATTGAATATATTTTAATTACTGGATATCATTGAAGATACGTTGCTCACCTTTGCATGAGTTTATTTGATACAGATATCTTACATTTTGTAACAGGATTTCGTAAATATAATCTAATTACTAAGACACTGTTTACTTTAGCTCACTACTTTGAATTGGAAAAGTTTTTTAATTCAGTGGAATACAAAGAAGCCAGCATCGGAGTTCCTGACTTTAAAAGTTTGTCCGTGGTCCTAGGGTAATCAAATCAATAAATCAATTTTCATATTTTCTAACTCGCCTATTTGACTTTATATAACATTTTGTAATATGTTTTTAATATAATGGTTTATTTTAATTATTTTACAAGTAAAAATATTTATAAGAAAAATTCATTTTTGGATTTGTCAAAAATATTTAAAACTGTATCACATCAAAAAAACAGTACTAATCTCTGTCATAAATGTAATTTTTATAAATAAAAATGTAAATGATCGTTTGTACAAAATGGATAATCTCTGAAAGTTCTTCACTGATTGCTTTGAAATTTTGTCACAACATTGCATTCGATTACGAGGATGTTTTTGTTTACCTAATTTGTTTTCATATACCTACTATTTATTTATATATATAAAAAAAAATTTACTGTCCAAAATCATAAATCTCCTAAAGTTCTTTTCGACACAACGTTGCATTTGAATTCGCACAAATTATTTGAAAAAAAGCGCATACCTGCACATACAATATTGATAAATATTTAGATACAACATTTTTCAAATTAAAATTTTTTGATAACATTCGGTTGTCTTTGCTAAAATAAAACGTTTGGACCGATGAGAAAATGCAGCCAATCGTATCGCGATATCTTTACCTATAAAACTCAATGTCTGTCAGTATGTCTGTCTGTCTTTCTGTCTGTCTGTCTGCCTATCTGTCTGTTATCTACATTAATCTACACCGTTTGTCCGATTCGACTTAAATTTTGCATACTTATGCTTTAGGACCCGGCGGGTAACATGGGAAACATTTCCTCTCTCCCATTATACCTTTTCCCTGATATATTTTCAATGCAAATCTGTACCATTCGATCGATCAGACTCAAAATTTGGAAACTTATTATTTAGGACCTGGCAGATAACGAAGGCGACTTGTCCCACCCCCTTTACCCCACCCCCACGGCTGTTATATTTTCTGACCGATCTGACCCAAATTTTGCATACTTATATTTCAAGACCCGGTGGGTAATAAAGACAACTTTTCCCCCCTCTCTTCTTACTCCAACCCCATTCCTTATATATTTTTTTTACAAATCTTCAACGTTTGCCGATCTGATCCAAATTTTGCATTCTTATTCTTTAGGTCACAATTCCTTCTTGGACATCTCATCCATCCTAGCCTAGATTAAATTAATCCCTTTTTTAATTGAGAGAATATTATGAGATTTTGCGCAACAATGAAAGCTTTGTTTGTCCCCACAAACTTAATTTCACTAAATCCTTAACCCGAGCAACGCCGGGTACGAACAGCTATCAATATATAAAAATGTAAATATTCGTTTGTTCAAAATCTTAAATCTCCGAAGTTCTTCACGTATTGACATTGACACAAAGCTGCATTCGAATACGCGCATTTTCTATATACCTACTACTATTTTATATACCTACTATTATACAGGTGTCACATCAGTGACAGGTAAAAACGTGTTTTTTTTAAAGCTGCAAAATTGAATATCCACAAGCATTTAAAATTAAACATATTAGAAACGTGTGCTTTCTCTTTTCTTTCTTTTCCATTTAACAAGACCGAGCCATAGTAACGCGTGGCCGGGTACAGCTAGTATTACTAGTATTATAATAAAATCAGGAAATTTTATAAAGAATATGTTGAATAAAATAATCAGTGTATGCTTACTTAGAAATATAAATAATAATTCAACCTTTAAGCTAGATAAATTATCAAACTTCCCGTTATGTCGTTGCTCCGCAGGGAATAAATAACCAGAGAGGATAGTATGCATGCTATTCTGTCTTGGAAATAGTTTTTCCTCGTTTACTTTCAGATATCTTATCATGACGCCCGTCTATTTTTAAAGCTTCTAACAGAGTCAGAAATATCAGATTTTTGCGGATTTTCTCTATTCCTCAATACTGAATACCTCAACTCACTCAATTCATTTCATATACCTACTTTATTTAGCATCCTCTCCTTACTCACACGTTTCATATGACCGATCCATCTCATCGAAGCATTCATAATTCTATCGACTACACTATTTTCCATTCTTACCATTACCGTAGAACTTGTGTGAGAAGATGTATGAATGTGGCCGAAGCAAAAGAGGTGTGCCAGGATAGAAGAGTATGGCGGTCAATCCCCTCTGCCTGCCCCTTCGGGAAAACGACGTGAGGGTTAGTTAGTTGGTTATCATTACCGTAATTCGATTTTACACGTATCCAGTAAACGCATTTACCTTTTCATTTTGCCAATTCTAAGCTACATATTAGTATTGGTACTAAGACTAATAACCGCTAGAATGCTTTAATGATGAATATCTTTGGGCGATAATTGTGATCAGGGCAATGTTAACTATATAATATGTAGTAAAAATTTAAAAAATAATTAATATAGTATAAATATAGTAATGTAATTCAGCTGAGATATAAAAAATATATATATATATATATTATATATAATATATATAATATATATATATATACATATATATATATATATTAATATATATAAAATCTATTGAATTACAGAGTTTTCATCAAAATTAATTGAGTATTACAATATTCCATTAATTAATGTTACCATATTTATGTTTACTTCCTAATAGTCTTAATTCTAATATAAATAATGATGTCAAAGTTAATAATAATCATAACAAAAAAAAAATTGTGAGATGTGATAGATGATAGATGATTAATATATTAATAATAAACCTGTTTTTTTATCAGTTGAAGCCATGGTCATGTGGCAACTAACATAATATAATCATTGTCATAAAATTATTTTTTAAATATTTTTAACTCGAGACAATCTAGAGTCCGTATTTCAAAAAATATTGTATTTTTCAGAACAAGAATTATTAAAAGATATTAAAGGAGAACTGTTAAAAGATCCACTTCAATTTAATTAAATTTATTTTTTTATTGAAACAGCCAGATTCAAATTTTTATAGTGATATTTTAATTCGAAAAATGTACAATTACCATCTACTTCTCGAAACGAAATGTATTATTTCTGCGGGCATTTTTGTGTATACCTTTTAATTTGCCAGAAATTTAACAAAATCCAGGAATTTTTCAGATTTTAACAAATGTCAGCATTTTAATTTAATTTTAAAGATTAGAACTCTTTCTAATAAGGACCACGAATAAAATTTAATAAGAATACTGATTTATTAATTTGTTCAAATAATTATGAAAATTTTTTTTTTTTTAATTTTTTGTAATAAATGTAATTAAATTGAAATAATCATTTCCCCTTGGTCCATTGCATTTGTCACAAAACATGTTGATATTTTCAATTAATTAGTGGTGAAAATAAAGTTTATTTTTATAATTATATTTAAACATGTGTTTAACCTTGATTAGATCTACCGGCTGATAAAAGTTGTGATTTTCATAAAGAAAAACGTAGAGGAATTCTCCATATAACTTATTTAGTATTGTCTTAGGCAAGCAAGTTTTCAAAATCTATCTATACAAAATCTAAATCAAAATCTGATTTAGTTATGGAAATTTCATTAGACAAATTAGGTTTTTCTATGTATCTCTAGGATAGATATTTGAGGATTTTATTTCTTAAGGCTTTGGAACTATGGGTTTATAGGTAGGTTTATAAGATGTAAGGTGATAATCCGTGGTTGATAACCTCAATATTCATTAACAACTGAAAACGTCCGAAGGGTCTAAACAGTACATCAAGTTATAAAGTTATTGTTTTAAAATGATTATATAAAAGCACGCACCGTTTGCGGTATATGTGTATATATTTTATTTTTCATGATTTCAACTCTTACCAAAATTCGACCTCAAAACTTGGTTTGTTTTGTTTATTTATTTGTTTGAAAATATTACAGGTATAAGTAAGTTATATATTTAGGCAGTATTGAACACGTTAAGAGTTAGTTTATTCGATGTCTAGAATAGAAAGATCGTCCCACCTATTAATATTTGAGATATTTGTACTAATGGCATCATAATTTCCTTTAGGAAAATTGTATTTTGACGTTTTTTGGCGGATTAAATTTGATTGGGCCGCAACACTAAAGCATTCCAGTATGGTGACGATCAGGAAGGGAAAATGGGTCATTACCTTATCAGATATATAAATAATTACCGTTAGCGATCCGAATAATATTGAATTGATAAGTATTTAGGAATGATATTATATTAGCGAAACACCTACCGATATTATATTAGATGAACTGGAATCCTATCAGTAGTTGGAAAAAATAAACAGTTTCATGTGGTTGCCACGTAATGCCTGGGACATTGAAGTCGCCAATAAGAAGAAATGAGAAGGTTCTGGTCTTCTCAGTGTAAAAGTGGTCCGTACTATAGGAAAAACAATCATATTTCTCAATAGATGTATCTGGCGGAAGATAGATCGCACGAATTATGATATTTTTCCTACGATTAGAGTAGAGGAATAAAAATAATAACAAATACTGAAATATTGATCAATAGTATTGAGCCGTCTGTGGGGTTCAACATCGCCAATATTATTGATAAATAAATGCATTCAGTATTATCAATCAACAATATTGATAGTGTGTGGGGGCATTTAGGAACCCATTAAGTAGAGACCTTCAATTAACATACAGTCACCTATATGCCTTATTTCCTGCTAATATGTTTCATTTAACAGTTTGTTTGAAACAAATTAGAGCTGGATGATGAAAGAAACAAATATACTTACATTATCAGATAGAAAGACTTTAATGAACTTAATAATCCAGTATAGAATAATTACCTTTCAGTACGTCTCCCAGTCCCCGCGTCAACAAGTTCAAGAGATATTTTCTGTCAACGTAGATTTGGTAATGATTACATTGATTTTATAGATAAATGTATGCCATGAAATCTTTTCGTACATATATTTCTAAATGTGGAGACCTGTAATTGGCCATCTATATTATATCAATTTTTCTATGCTTCTTGGTTATGCTGTTGGTCTTCCATGAATAATAAATAAATAAATATTTTCTTCTTCAAATGTAGCAAATTTATTTTGTGGTAACATAATTATAATTAATATAAATTAACTTTGTTTAAACCACTTATTTATTGAAAAAAATCAACATGTTTCAAAGCCAATGGCTTCTTCATCAGGAAAACAAAAATAAACATAAAAAATAACATTATTTTTGTTTTCCTGATGAAGAAGCCATTGGCTTTGAAACATGTTGATTTTTTTCAATAAATAAGTGGTTTGAACAAAGTTAATTTATATTAATTAAATAAATATTTGTTTAAAAGAACTCATATATTTGCTGTTAATTTTGAGATATTGATAGTTTTGTGGTAACATGCGTATCTGTTTTATCACCGAATTTATACATTCGTATTAGTAAAATAGTAATTATTTCATACTAAATATCCTGTTTATTTTAAATATTATTTATATTTCATTTTAGATACATATAATATATTGACTGAATGTCTATAAAATTATATTTTTTATAAAATGGTGCCATATCTAAATATACTAATTTCGTTGTCTGCATATATGTATGCAAGGGTCGCCCACCAAATTACACAGTCTTCAATTTTTTATATTATTATTTTATTATATTAAGTTATAGGTTTAAGCAAATAAATTCGAATTAAAAAACAAATATTTTTAGGGGTGTAAGGCTAGTTAATAAATAAATTATGAGCCTTGTTTGAAAAAGTGGAACAATATGATTGTGACATTTAGGTACCTAATCTAAGTACGCAGATCATTAAAAGCTTTTTTCTTTTAATCTTTCGCTTCTGATTCGTCTGTATTGGTAAAATGCATAAAATGCAGTTCCCATATTTCACAGTAACATTGTACGGGCATACGTGTGACAATGCTAAGCGACAGGTTCTAAATCACGGTTGTGACAGCTCCAATATTGCGGACTGCCACCGCACACGACTGGCTCATATCGATCTAGAATATTCTAAAACAGCGGTTCTTTAACACAAGCAGCCTATAATTTTTTATTTTAAAAAGTGCCCCTAACTTTTTTTACTAGTAACAATTTGAGAACCGAATAGAAAAAGTTCTACGCAAGTAAAAACTAATTTTTTTTTCAAATCGGTAAGTATTTTTGAGACAGGATTTTTATGTTTGTTAGATAGTTAAGGACTAGACTATAAACGTTTAATGCTGCCTTCAAAGTAGATGTATTAAAGAAAGATAAGTTCGTGTTATGAAGTCTAACTTGATTACGTGTAAGATAGACAGGTGGTAATAATAGTATTGGTAGTTTGGATAGAAATGATGACTTAATGATATCCTCCAGGATTACTCCTCGCGCTTTTTACGGGGATTAGGTTAAAGGATTTTTAAAATTGTTGATTAATCAATATGGATTGCTGTTTCTAATTTATTCCGTGTTTGCATCATTATTAGCTCTGTAATAGATTCCACTAATTACAAGTCAAAATATATTCACATACGTAAATAAAAACACTTGTTTTGTAAGTTTTTTAAGTTCTACCTTTTTAATTTCGCCTTATGAGGGATTTATCAATCCAAATATTTGATATTCAACAACATGTATTAATACGTAGCATTGCCGATAAGCCATTTCGTTTACTAAAAAAATGCTCCTCGGACTTACATGCTCATCATGCTCAACATGGGTTCTCATTGTTATACCGTCTGGTATAACAATGAGAACCCATGTTCTCATTGTTATACCAGACGGTATAACAATGAGAACATGGGTTCGTTGACTAAATAAAATCCAAAATTGTACTTTATATAGCTAGAATACTACACATGATACACATTGCTTTGTGGAAGAGGTATATTGTAAGAAAAATTGACATGTCAGTTGACAATAAAATAAAATTTCTTAATTTAAATAAAAATAAAAAAGGAATTCGCCTTCTCACCGGTTTAACAAAATTCATATAATAAAAGTAAAGTTATACTAGATTACGCAAATTGCACTAAGATAACTTCAAGATTAGTTCAATTACATGAAAGATAAATTTTGTGAAACAAAGATTTTCATACAAAAATCATATAAGGCTGTCATTTAAGGCCCAACATGGAATATTTAACAAACAAAAATTTAATGATATCTAGTGCACCTTGATCAGCAAAAACCAAGGGATAAATACAATTTAACTGACAATTAAAAAAATAAGGAGAAGAGAACATCCTATAAGACTGCTCCAATATCATCATAAAGTTGAAAAGAAGTTCTATTGCAGTTTCTGTGATAATTCTTGAATAAAACAACTTGAAAAAATGTTACTTGAATCCAGTGAAATTTTATATAGGTTATGTGTGCTCTCAAAGCGCAGTCTGTTCTGTCTGGTCAGTTCTGGACATCATTTATTTTTTCCATATTATAAACCTCGGGTAATCCTCCGATGAATTTTAAATAAAATGCAGGAAGCTATAAACCCGCATATTGTTGTCACATATTGGGCACGGAATACGCTGCCAGCGCGGTCAGCGCGAGCCCTTTGAAATAAAAAAAACACAAATTAAAAACAATTCACAGCTAATGACGTTAATCATATTTCTATAGTATCAGAATATGTTTGAATATTTACCCTTAACGGGGCCCAGACGAGTAAACCTTACATTAGGCCTGTGAGTGGCTTTCGCACCCGTGAAAAATGGAGATTGACAACTCGTAAAGCGAGACAACAATTCGTACATCTTCATAGATGAAACGTGTCATAGACTAAAAATTACCGGGCAGCTAATTTGAATATAGCGAGGGGGCAAAAATTGAACATACGGATTCGTCACGTCATAAAGTATTGAAAAGAGATCCTATATTATTTTAAGAATTAATTAAGGTTATTTTGTATTTCTGCATTCTGCAACAATTGTGTTCAACATTAATGACAGGTAATACATATAAAGAAGATAATAGATTTACATTTGGTTTTTGTAACAGCGAACTTACAAAACAAGTGTTTTTATATCGACATGTGTGATTATGGAGTTCTATAAAATTACCTCAGAAACAATAAATTTTTCAAAATATATAGTTTATTTTGTCATATGAGCAGATAAAATTATATACTAAAAAAAATTTAAAAATACCTAATTCCTGATAAAGAAGGCCTTCCACACGAAAATCTAGACGTGAAGTTGTAGGTTCTTACCTGAAAGCAATAAAAAAATACAATTAGTCTTGAATAAATTGGAATGAATATATTTTACTTTCCTGCAACCTGTAAAAAGGTACCACATTGCATTTTGAAAAATTAATAAAAATAATTAAATAAATAAAAGAAGTTCGGATTTCAAAAAATTTTAAAAGTAATTGAATAAATAATAAACGTTAAAATTTTGAATAATTTGAATTATCTTACAATTGAATAATTTTATTTTTGGATTATTAAACTACATGTACTATTTATTTACTCCTCTGGTTCAGGAGATATTATATATTGATTATTATTTACAAATTTTTGATTAATGATGTATGATGATTATGTTTACATGTGTAGATGTAATATTGATGCAAACAAATAACAATATATTTCTCTTATTTGCCCTACCAATAATGAAATGTGTATATTTTTTTGTTTTATTTTGCCTTGTGTCTCCGACTTCTATAATAAATTTTTTTATGGTAATTTTTTTTAAAATACGCTATAATTTTTTAAATTTTATCTTAATATTAGTTATCGAAAAGTTAAAATTATCAATGCCTGTATTTATGTTATAATAATAAACTATTGCTCTAAACATATCAAACATTGCAATACAAGTATGTAAGGAATACAACTTGCAGTGATCGAATGTAATTCTTATCTTAGATGTTGAGATATTAATTTTGTATTGGGTGTTGTTCAACTTATTTCTGGTAGATAACTCTCTCCTTCTCATAATCGACCCGCCAATGAATTAGCATCGTGGTCCACTCTTCGCGATCTGGCCCCTTGTTCAGAGCAACGATTAGTAAGCTTGCGGTCATGTCTCGGACTTGTTCTGTCCATCTTTAGGAGTTCGCCCTCCACCTACCACCTTCTCCAGGTTGTCTCCCTCTCACCAGCAACACGTCTAAAGTATGGCATAGTTATTTTTCGGCGTACTGTGGAAAGCTTTTGCGTATTTGTATAAATAGTTTAAATCAAAATGTAGTGTTGACGTATATTGCGAATACCTCAAAAAATTGAGGTATTCGCAATATATACGTCAACACTATATTTTGAAGGTGTAATGCATATTCAAACAATTGGATTACGTTCCTTGGGATGACACACACACGAAGGAATGCTCCACAAAGTTAATTTATTGTGTAATATCTCATCCTTTTTGGCTGATTAAAAATGTAATGAAACATTAGTATAGTCAAAACATATTCCAAAGGCTTTGAGAATTGTGAAATTATAATTATAAGGTACAAAATATTAGAACCGTTATTAAAATTTGACGGCGGTAATCTCACTTTAGCCATGCGTCAACACACGATTTGTTATTGCTTAAAGTTATTAAAGCAATGATAAAATCGTAAAAAAAATATTATAATTTATTAATTAAATTCAATCATATTTTTCCGATAATGAAAACATTGCTTTTGCTTTTCCAAGAATTAACAAAAGGTTACTGTTTGATAATATGACAAATTTAATAATCACATTCAATCCAACGTGTGAAAAAGGCAAACAATTTTTTGTCAAAAGCTATACTGGTTTAACCGTTCAATTGAATATATCATAAATAAAAGGTAAAAAATGTAATCCCAAATACTATATATCGCTGTTTCATTTAGTTAAAATGATAAAAATTTTTTTTTTTAAATACAAAGCTCCTTCACGAATCCTGCAAAGATAAAATAAATACCTATTAATATTGTTTCCGTATTCTCACAAATATTATTATCACACAATACAATCCGGTATCCCAATAATAATTATTTCGTTATCTGTCTGACTGTCCGTAACTTCTTTTATAATTTTTTTTTCTTAATCTATATAAATAAAAATGTAAATGTTCGTTACTACAAAATCGATAATCTCTGAAATCTGAATCTCTTCACCGATTACTTTGAAATTTTGGTACAACGTTGCATTCATATATGCGGATGGTTTTTGTACCTAATTTGCTTTTATATACCTACAATTTATTTATATATATAAAAATTCAAATGTTCGATTGCCCAAAATTTTAAATCTACTAAAGTTTTTTCGACACAACGTTTCATTCGAAATCACACATATTATTTGAAGAAAAAACAATTTATTTGATGTAAATAAAAATGTAAATGTTCGTTTGTACGAAATCGATAATCTCTGAAAGTTCTTCACCGATTACTTTGAAATGTTGGTACAACGTTGCATTCATATATGCGGATGTTTTGTGTACCTAATTTACTTTTTACTCCATTTATATTAACTCGTGGCGTCTGCTTGCCTGCTGGCTTGCCGGCTTGCCGTCAACAAAAACTTTGGATAAATTTTTGACCCTTTTCCCGTGATCCAATCGAGCTGAAACTTGGCAAGCAGACTCGTAGCGACGATCAAGAAGATGTAACAAATTTTCGTTAAAAAAAATTAATAATTATAGTATAATTAAGGATTTTTAGAAATTTTATTGGTTTTTTCAAATTGGAATCATAGAAAAGTTTGATTAGCAACGGCGCGGCGGCCCGATAACGTCGCGGAATATTTTCTAAATTTGAATTACTCCGTCGGTATAATAGGTACATCACTACGAATTTCGAAAATTTACAAAACAAATGGTTCACAGATGACAGCAAAATTGGGTTTTTTGGGAAAAAATCAAATAATAATTTATTTCTTTTAGATATTTGCTTAGCTTTGAAGAATTCTACATTACTCAAATCTAATTCTGACTAAATCATTTGACGCTGGAAATTCATAATTGACGATATTGACGATAATTGAATCTATCAAACTCTTGACATCTCAAAACATCTGACATTTTAGAAAA
This sequence comes from Agrypnia vestita, assembly GCA_016648135.1. Lineage (NCBI taxonomy): Eukaryota > Metazoa > Arthropoda > Insecta > Trichoptera > Phryganeidae > Agrypnia > Agrypnia vestita. Next base: position 146,198 of record JADDOH010008543.1, on the reverse strand, counting down.
ATATTAAATTTCTGTAAGTTTAGTGTTATGTTATATGTCTTAATTCGTCTTTAATTATTGTTATATTTTACAAAGAAAGGGAGTATAGTAAAAACTTGGTTTTTATGGGTTACTTTTTACTCCCTTTATATAAACTCGTGGCGTTTGCTTGCTTGCCGGCTTGCCGTCAACAAAAACTTTGGATCGATTTTTGACCCTTTTCCCGTGATCCAATCAAGCTGAAACTTTGCAAGTAGACTTGTGGCAACGATCAAGATCTGTCAAATTTTCGTTAAAAAAAATTAATAATTATTAATTTTATTTGTTTTTTCAAATTGGAATCATTAGAAAAGTTTGATTACGGCGGCCCGATAACGTCGCGGAATATTTTCTAAATTTAAATTACTCCGTCGGTATGCATAATAGGTACCTACTTCACTACGAATGTCGAAAATCTAAATTGTCTGACAAATGTTTTTAGAATTTAATCTTCAAAGCATGAAGTGTCTTATCAAAGCTCAAAACATCTGACATTTTAGAAATATATTAAATTACTGTAAGTTTAGTGTTATGTTATATGTTTTAATTCATCTTTAATTGTTGATATATTTTACAAAGAAAGGGAGTATAATAAAAACTTGTTTTTTATGGGTTACTTTTTTTATATTTAATCACTACGAATGCGAGTGGATTTAACCTAATAATTCCGCACATATTGATGCTCACACACTTACAATTGATGGTACTAAAACTCATGAATTAATAATACAATTGAAACCCCGAGTAAGTGTTGGGAAGCTCATGCAACATTCATCATATTCACCGTGTATGCAAATCAGGTTGTATTGTCCTAAGGGTGGGGGGTTGGTCTACCGAAAACATTGTTGAAACTTCTTCGGAAAGATCTCAAAACTTCTGCACGAATTTACTGTGGACGAGATAAATTTTGATTTAGCATGTCAGCTTTGACTTTTTGGGGATTGTAAAAGTTTAATTCGAAAGGAGCCCTTATCTGCGAGTCCCTTTTTCCCTCTCGAAATATTTTCGTACTGGAAACTCGCAGGGGTATAATTTAAGAAGTTGAGATCTGAAAAGAAGACAAATGTCCGACATTCAAAGATACCTTTGTCACCAGGGGCCATTTGTGTAATGGCGAGCTGAAGGAAATTCAATTCCTCTTTAGGAGCTGACCACGATGGTTGATGTCTCTGCCAGCATGAAAATGATTCTGGTGAAATAATCCAATCCTCTCAAATACTTTGGATTTTTAATAAGTTACCTGCAGTGCTGTCATTAATAATTTTGCGCTGTAATATTAAAACTAAAAGTAGAAAATTATACTGGGTGCATGAAAAAAATTAAAGTTTTTTTAAAAATAAATATTTCTTCATTTAAAATAATTCTAAAATACCTACTTTAAAAATTACGAAAATAAACTTGTTTGAATTTTTTGTCTAGTGTCCTCGAAATAAATATTCCGGTGAGTCAACTCGAGCGACAAAGCCGAAAAAGCAAAGAGCACAATTACCATCAAAACTAGTGTAGTATGTCTGTATTTTCTGAACCATTTCACAAGGCCCTAGAGGTCTGCATAATGAATTAGGCCCTCCAACACTCGCGCGCAGCACTAACAGTCTGAAGGGTCGCAGATCGTGACCCGAGACCTTAAACACTGTAACAATAGTTACTATTATTGTTACGGTCGTCACAAAACTTTTGTCGGACCTTTCTTATAGAAAACAGACTGAATAAATTATATGTAAATGTTACGTGACTTGTTTTGTCTCGCATGATTCAAATTTATTTACGCTTTTAATCTCTATTGCGGATGGAATTTTATTGATTAAGTTATTATTAGTATATATAGCTGAACTGACACAACCAGAATAAAGGATCAGCTGAAAATATCGGAAATGAAAATGCTCTTTAGGGGCAATCACAGGGAGAACGCTTAGAGATCGAATCCGAATGAAGAAATAAGACGGACTTGTGGCACTAAAGATGTGGAGCAGAGCAAGAACATTCTGAAGAGATCGTGTAAACAGAATGAACAACTCCAGAATCCCTTGACTTCCTGGAAGACCGCCTAAAAGATAGTTGGATCTCGAGGTTCCAAGAGTAGCAGAAGAGGATAAGTGCTTAAAACCCCTTTTAAGACAAATAATAAGCGTAGATTCTTTAACGCTGGATCCTTTCCTATGTTAATAAATAATAAACACCACGGGCACATTTCAATAACTGACATCTATGTAAAAGGGAAAAATAGATAAATATTTTGAAATCGAAGACCAAATGTTTTGAATGAAAATAAACATTTATAATCGCGTAGGTTAGTAAAAAGCAGTGATTAAATTTCTTAAGTGTATTTGAAAAAATATTATTTTTACAATTTATATTTATAAAAATTTATTTTCTTTATTTTAAAATTGAAATTAATGAGAAGAGTTTAAAATTTTATTTTTTCAAGTCAGTGTTTTACTTACACAACACAAACCCATTAGCAATTATTTACCGAGTAAATATTCAAAAAGTGACCCCTTATTCTCAGAATATTAAAATCGATAGATGGGACGGATTTATTTATGTAAGCGTAAGGTTTCTAGACATCTGTCTTTGTTCTTGACACGATCAAGATATCATCTGTCAAATTTCAATATTTCTATAATTATAGCAGACATATTTTATACTTTGATAATTTGGTTGAAGTAATTAAAATAACGATAGAACCTATTTATTTTATATAATATTCATCACGTCAAAATTGACAAAGTATACACTGATATACGATAGGGGTCCAGAAATGATTGTAATGATAACGCAAAACGATGAGATTTACCTCATCATGTCTTATTTTATGAACGTGTGTCCATAGAAAAAACACGATGAGATAAATCTCAATACAAAAGAATTCAAGTTAAGATTATCTTATAGATTGGTTTGAGATTAGTAGAAAGAAAAAACTTAAAATTGTGCTAGTGATGTTCAATTTAAGATTTGAAATTTACCTTCGCACAAATATTACTTACGCCCAAAAATACATATAATATTTTATTATAGACGGACGACCACAGAAAAATTATATTTCTAACATTTAATCCGTTTAAACCACTTAAACGGGGAGATTCTGATTCACCCAACTGAGAAACCAAGCATTCTATTAATAGAACGACATTTGCCGTACAAGAAGCATGAAATGAGGAGACATGTCTGGAAAAATTCAAAAAACATTGTTACGAAAAATAAGAAAATTCTGATATTATTTCAAATTGAAAATTTATTGAAAATCTTTTCTATTAGGTCTAACAGGTCATGACATTTGATATATATGTCGCAGCCATCTGCTTAAATTAGCCAGGTAATTGGACGCCTAAGCCATTCAATAAACGCCGGCATCCAATTGGATGCCTAGGCCGATACTTAATTCAACTAGAATCACTCAACGTTTAACAGCTTGGCGTATTGAAAGTTAGCCCTTTGAAGATGAATGACACAAGACAGCCAAGTGATTGAAATGAGGCATTCCATCGTCACGCGTTTTCTAGTACCTAAATTGTCATAACATGTTAAAATATATATGCAATTTTTTATAACATAGGTATTTCATAATATTTCTTCTTGAAGAACGCAACATATTCTATGCTCAATCAATAATTGAGCAACAGAAGATAAACAAAATGGATGTCTTTTTTGTGTCCCACCAATGTATCAGTATTATCTCCAAACAAAATAAAATAAAGCTTATGATCTGTTGGTCAATTATTGATTGAAGATAGAATAAGTTGATTTCTTCAATTAGAAATATTACAAATTGCACACATGTTGTAAAATTTTAACATATTTATGATAATTAACTACAAAAATGTCCCACCCGTGACGATGGAATGCCTCAAATCTAACTAACCTAACCTTATCTAATCTAACCTAACCTAACCTTATCTAACCTAACTTAACCTAACCAAACATCACAAATTCATCAATATCCAATTTAACTAAATGACTGACTACAAGACGTTCAGCCATCTGGTTAAACGTTGCGCTCAATGACTTGGCTAGTTGTCTTTCAGCCATTAATTGGATGCCGGCGTTTAATGAACGACCTAGGCTTCCAATTACCTGGCTAATTTAACCAGATGGCTGCGACATATATATTTTGCAGATTGAAATCTGACTTTTATACATGATATTTTAATATAATCGATGATTTCTTTGTTTTATTGTTTTACAACATAAATAAGTATTAAGGATAGTATTTATTGGTCCAAGAAAGTTTTTTATTGTAAAAACGCGGTCTTGACGTTTACATTTTGATTTCCAGTTTCAATATGTACAAACCAATTTAATTTTGACATGCTTATTGGCATAGTGGTTAAGATGCTCGTCAAATCAGGGATTTGAACCCTATGCCAGGAGACCGGCAAGTTTTTTTATGAATGGAAAACAAATAGGATATAATTATATATATCACATGAAAATGTGAAGAATTATTAGCAGGTAAGCCCGTTGACATGTTTTCATAATAAATTATAAATTAGTTAGAAATACAATCATCAATTAACCCATATATGCTCAGTGCATATCAGTGCTCAGTGCATATATGGTTTGATTGATTGTATTTAACTGCTTATTATAAATGAAAAAAAATAAGTAAAAAAATAAGAAAAGACAATCATTGTACCCACCTATTTATTTAGAATTCGTGACAAAATTACTCACTATCGTGACAGCCCTTTTTCTAAGTTTGTCACATTTTTATATAGAAATATATCAATGTTAGTTTTTTTTAAAAACTCAAACTTTTAGCTTAGTTTTAAAATTGTAAGAATATTAATGTAACGCATACCTACACGTCGGTATTTAAAAAAATGTAATTTATATGAATTTGTTAATTTTGCAAAATCCGGTAAAAATTTCTGATCATTTTTACTTAAAATTATTACTGAGTAATTTTAAATAAAAATGTTTTGATAACTCGTACCAAAAATAAATAAACAGTAAACATTAAAAAAATATATTTTTTCACTTATAACTTTGTTTTTTAAATGGTTTTATCAACAAACTTTAACAAATAAAAAAGTTTCTTGTCCCATTTATTACCGAAATTCTCCAACGCACGTCGAATATGTATAAAACCATCCCCTTAGAACCAATACCGGATATAACGTTTCCAGTGTATGCTGATCATCGGAGCGCAAACGGAAAACCGTTACAGCCCCCGAGACGTGTTCAATAAATTTAAAATTTTGCTTCCCCTACAGAACATTGTGTCCCCGTCCCCCCCTTCGGAATTAACGCACAAGTAGGTGCTCTCACTGCAAATAATTTTTGTAATGTTGCCGGTAGGAGGAGATGGGGATAAACAGTGTTATCATACGTTTTTTCTTTTAATTAGATTTATGAGTGCGATATACCAGTTAGGACTTCGAATACAAAAAGTGGACCAGGCAAAGTATCGCGAACCAATTTAAAAGATAACTATTTGTAAAAAGGATCTGATTATTTATTATATTCAATTTACTATAAATACTTTTATTATTTCCAAAATTTATTAAATTATTATTATATTTTAAATAAAATTTTAAAATTACAACATTTTTATTACTTATATTAATAATGTGTCACCACAAAATAATATTGCTCCTTTTGAAGAAAACAATATTTGAGCCCTTGCCCGGAATAACTTTGTATCCAACAATTCTCTCATTCCGAGAAAAATTTAAAAAATGAAACCAGTTACAATTTATTACATTTTATATTTTAAATATAACAAACATATAATTCTTAACTAATCTCAATATAAAAAAGGGAAAAAAATTAATTAAATTTGAATCTATTGTAAAAAAACATGCTGAATCAGTGGAAAAACGTTGTATCAGAAATTTTCACAAACAACGTTATTCCGCAAAATATTTTTTATTTATTCTGCTTAACATAATAATGCTTTGTAAAAGCAGCATGCTCATCTAACATGAATTCACAAATGTCATCGAGGTCCTTGAGCTTAGCAGCCTTATTGGCAGTGGATTGGAATTCATTAAAGTTAGTTCCAGGCTCCCTAACTGCATGATTTTTTTCCATACAGTAGCTAATCTTCCCCTTCTTCCACAAAGAGTTGGTAGAAGACTATAGGAGGTCCGTGATTCTAATTCTTTGTGGAAGGTTCTAGCTCTGATTGTGATGGGATCATCAGTAGGTAAAGAGCTCTTACGGAACGATAAGTCTCTCGTACATACTATTACCTATCTCCGTCTGTTTGCTTAATATGGCTTCGGACATTTAATTTCTCATGATTAATTTTTTATTGTAATTCAGTAACCTGAATTCTGATTGAATATTTATATTGATATTAAAATGGAGAAAACATCCCGGAAACCTACGAAAAAGAACGAGGAATTAAATAAACTTTTTGTATCGGTATTACTTTAAGTAACGATACAAAGAGCACTATAATGCCAGCATTATTATAAAAAATAATACCAGCATTATTATCAAAAAGCATTTCAAATATCAATATGGATAAATCAATTGAGTAAAATCGGTTAACGTTCGACAAAATAATATTGTCACATATGAAATTACAATATCAATCAGAACTGCCAAATCGTATACAACGTTATTCCACAAACATGTTCCGGCGGGTCAATTGCAGGTTTGATAATATTTTTTTCTGGATAAACACTCCTTTCCTGCATTCTTCAACTTATTGGCTTTGATATCTTTCCAGTTTAAAACATATGATGTTCATTTTATCCCTTTATTCATGTGAATTAAACCACGCTCCACGATATTGACGCACGGCGACGCCATTTTGAGAAACAATGTACAGCGTTCTTCCACAAACCAATAACTTTAAAATGCAGCCAGAAGCCTAAATATTTTTTTCTTGGCATATTATCTACCTTAAACGATGCATAATAATAAACCCAACATAACTGCATCAATAACTGAAAATTTACATTTGTGTTGGATACAACGTTATTCCGGGCAAGGGCTCATTTATATATTTTGTGCATTATTCTTTAAATAGTTCATAATTAAATACATACATGCTTGTACATATGCTCAAATTTTTACAAAATATTATCACTTTATAACCTATCTTAAATTGCAAAACACGTTTTATTGAAGCTTTATTTTAATTTAAATATTTTGTGCATGTTTGCAATATGCGATATGATTATTTTTTTGATAGGATGATTGCAAGATACCTATATTATTTCAATTTATTTCTCATAAATTCTAGGTATGTACAGCATTCTTCAATGCACTGACTGCACAACACTATGAATTAGCTACATTACAGAGATGGGATTCAATTCAATCTTCACGATAATATAAATATATTATTTATAATTAATAAAGAATTTGTGACTTGTTGAGTTTTTTTATATTCAAAGATATTAAAATAATAATTTATCATTACACATAAAATATTTAGACCCAAAGTTTTGGTTATTTTTCAGACCACATAAAATATTTTTCTTATCACAAATCTGAAAAATCATTTTTATTTAGGGCCCGATAAATCGATAACAAAAAATCTTTATTATTTGTCAAAAATAAAAATATTCTGTTTATTAATTTTATGAGTCATTTAATGACTATTTTAAAGTAGTCTCACCTTTATCTTAACGAGAACAGTCGTGACTCGAAACTGCGGATGATTGCTTATCCTGTAGCTACCAATTCCGGTCCATGACACTTCTTATACACAATGTACATTCCAGGACCTTTTCTGTTATCTGCCCGCCGCTATTTGTTGGCTTCTGATAGCTTAATAAAATGATATGTATGTAGGACAGCATATAGCACCACCGATCTTAAGTAAGTGAAAAGGTAAACAATGAATCATTTTTCGTGTATCAGAATGAGAAAAAAATATCATATAACAGTGGACACTGAGTCAGTCTGAAAATCCGTGGTCTCGGCGTCGAGTTCCATTCTGTTCATCTTTCACGAGATCTGGTATCTTCCTCTCTCTCTTGGATCATCAATTTTTCCACGGTATCCTCAAGTCTGGCGACAGAATTTTATAATATTTTCACGAGATTCTAAAATGATATAAACTAGTAAAACACACGGAAATATATGAGAAGATTTCAGAAATCGAAGACTCTATTTAAACAGTGAAGCCATCGCTACGTCACAGAATTATTTTGACAGCTGGCAAAGACATAAAAGCTATTAAAAAGAAAGTACGTATCTGTGAAATATTCTAGTATGTGTAATGGTAAATACAAACTAAGGAATAGCGTTCCAGCTAAAGTTTGTATCCAGTGACTTTGTGTATAAATAAAAGCTTAAGTGATACTAAGCATTTCATTTAGATTTCATCGCAGCGAATCCGTCACCATATTACACTCTAAAACCACCATCGAATAATTTGCATATTTACAAATATTTTTCCGTAGGTACCTATAATAGTTTTGAAAGCTCTTATTTTAATTAAGTTAGTCAATTTTCAGCTATCCAATATAGAATAGTGGTGATTTTATTTAAAAAGTTGGTTGAGAAACGCTTCACAAGACCAAAGGTTAAAATCGATAGCTCTGCGAGGAAGCGTATATTCTAATATTGAAAAAAATATATCGATCGGCTCCGTTCTCCACCTTGCAGTATCGGAGTAATTCCGACCCGCGCCTGATTACGTGGCACGGAGGATCCGCCCTTGTTTTCGGTGCCGTCGCACCGCCCATACGAATCGCCTCCCTTATTGCGCTCAACACACCCGCGGAATATTTAAGCGATTATTTCACGCATAGGCGCATATCGGTGATGAATGCCTCGGGGCAAGATAGACCAGGATAACTGGAGTCAGTACCTTACCTGGGTTTTAAAGCGAGGTTTTTTGAGGACCGCATCAATCATTTCGTTCGTTTGAAATGTTTAACACCTCTAGCTTATCAATTGTTGCAATTACTTAAAATATCGAATAAATCTACACAGTGAATAAAAATAATAGTTCTTTTTTAAAATAAAAATTCGAACACGGAGTACGTGTTACATCAATATTCTTACTATTTTAAAATTAAACCATTGGGTGAAAATGGTGTTATGTTATGTTTATGTTAATTTATATAGCACCGTTTTTGCGTAAGAGATGCTTTAAGGATGCTTTACAGGTGCGACATCCCGAAAAAATGAGTTTTTAGGCTCTTCTTGAAGAGTTCCTGGTTCTCCATAGATCGCAACACTGGAGGTAGCTGATTCCACATAGCTATGTCTGTAAGAAAATGCCTTCCCCCAGGAAGGTATTTTCTTACAGACTTGATCTGTCTTAAACCATAAAAACCAGCGCTGACAGTTAATTTAATCTGATTTCTTAGGCTTAGATCTTTCTCTACGTTGATTCCCAGGAGATTTACCTGCGACGAGGATTTATTTATGATGCCCGTCGTCGGCAGAATTGTTGCTATCCAAATTATTTCAGTTTTTTCAGTATTCAGCGTCAATCTATTTGAATAAATCCACCTTCCAATATCCTCAATACATATTGCCATTTTGACCTTCAGGGCATTAGCTTCGCTTGGGTGACAATGTTGGTAGACTTGGTAATCATCCGCATAACAATGTACTTCGAGTCCATGAGCTTCGATGATATTCTCAATCTCTCTGGTGTACATTATGAACCCCAGCGGTCCTAAAACTGAGCCTTGCGGGACACCTGAACTTAGGCAAAGAGATGAGGATATTTCTCCTTGAAATTGGACAAGTTGCTGTCGATTACATAGATATGATTTTATCCATTCAAGTGCTTTACATGATATCCCAATACTGCAATATTTTCTCAAGAGAATCGCGATGATCAACTGTGTCAAAGGCAGCGCTCATATCAAGAAGTGACAGCAGCTCCAAATTTTCTTCTTCCACTGATGATATCATTGCTGATAAAATATGTTTCACGGCTGTTTCAGTTGAATGATATTTTCAGTAGGCAGATTGTTTTTTTGCGAACAGGTTAAACTAGTCCATGTATGTAGTTAGACAGGTAGAAACAATACTTTCCATCACTTTTGACACAAACGGGAGATTGGACACAGGACGGTAATTGGATGGGTCATCCAGGTTTGACTGTGGCTTTTTCAGAAGTGGAGTAATGTGTGCCGTTTTGAAATCTTTAGGAACTGTCGACGTGGAGAATGACAAATTAATCACTTTAACAATAAACGGACCGATCTCTTCAATACACTTTAACAATCAAGTTGGTATTGGATCTAGGTGCCCTGGATTAAGTCTCGAACCTCCGACCACTCGATCACCAGGTGAGAGTCACACCCGCTATACCAACAAGACGAAAAGCTACTTCAATACAGATAAGTAAGAGTAAAGGGCTTATGAAATATCGAGGTAAACTATTGAGTTTTAAAAACATTAAATATTTCACTGATATATTTAATTTGAATATATATTACCCACACGAGTATATGTATAAATTAGATTTAAAAATATGTTACTACAATGTATTACTAAAATAACATAATTAAACTTTCATTATAATACTATAGTGCATTATTATTATTTACATTATAAAAATAAGAAATATAGTGTGAATAGGCCTAAATGCGGAAACAAGTCGACCAATCACAGATCAATGATGCAGCGGCAATGAGGAACTAGCCATTTCGGACTTCGCTGCTTCAACTATTCCTTCTTATACTGTAAAACTGTTGACACACATTTAATCTTGTAATCGCAATTAACTGTAATATTAATATTTTAATCGCTCCATGAAAATCTCAGATCATCCGGAATAAACCGATATAAACTAATCGCGGGTAAATCTATTCTTGCATACATCTTTTTTTTCGTACTTGCTTAACACTGCTACACTATGCTGAAGACTTGAAGATTCCGTGGGTGTATTTGAAGCAATCAATTATTATGTTTAATAAACCAAATCACTATCCCTTTTGTAAAAAAACATTATTTTGGAGTATCACGAATGATATCACCACCCCAGAATAAAATACTACGATAATGGAAAGATTAATTTTGTTCGACTATCCATATTATTTTGAAAATCAATATCGTTTCAATATTCCACACAAAACAAATACGTATCCAGAATAAATTATATTTTTTTACGCTACTTGACCCATAACAGAGCATTAAAAAAGGCATCCGACGTTGGACTACATCCCAACACAAATAGCAGAAGGACGCCACTGGGACCACGTGTCGTCCGCGACTCGTGCATCGGGATCCTCTGATTTTACCGGAAAATTCAACCGAGATATTTGTTCAGTGACTTTCCTCCGAGTTTTCAAGTCCGGCGGTTTTATTTATGTGAGCATCGGAAGAATGTACTTATCGCCGATGTTTTCTTTATGAAAACAACATTTTTATTTATATCCTTTCGGTTACGACTGTCCCCTTACGGTTTCCCCGACGTTTTTATAATACAGATTTTTGAAAAGGGTACTTCTGTAAGTGAGGCATTATTATTTATGATATTTAAATTTTACAGTCGCTTCGAATGACATTGTAATAATATTTTTTGTATGAATGCTATCAGAGAATCCAGAAAAATGTTGCCAAATGAAAATGGATGTTTTGTCCGAATGTATTGAACCGCTATGAGATATACCTATCTTAAATTTTAAATCTCAGCACTGCATTTGTTTTATGCGTATATAATTTAAATCAACCACAAGTTTATATCAACAATACAAAATTCAATATCTTGCCTTGGGTTGAATCTCTTTTTCAAGGAGTAGAAAATAATTAAAAAGCGATTTTAATTTCTGAAATTAAACTTATCTACCAAGGTACAACAAGTGTAGTTGGTTAAAGAAGTACAAATTTAAACTATACTATATGAACTTACTGATAACTATACTATAATACTAAAAATTTAGAGTTTGTGGCAGTTGACTTGAATTGTGGTTTGATTATTGAAGAAAATTATTTCCTATATAAATACGGTGAAGTTTAAAAAAAATGAAATGGAATATTACCAAAAATATTTCTAATATAAACCAAAATCAATTTAATTGAAAAAAACGTGTATTAAATATATCTAAAGATCCTCGTGAAAATCAACTATCTGTATGTCTGTCCGTAACTCCCTGGAATTAAGCTGGAATTACAGCAACACTGATGATCATAACAAGCCGCTGACGCCCGGGCGACCAAGTGTGGCACCAAGTGTGTCAATCAGTACACGCAAGAGTCATTATTAATCAATATATAATTTTATATATGAAAGGTGTAAAAGCAAACTTAGCAAAATCCAAAAAAAAATTAATGCAATCATCAAAGATTAATAATTTAGAATGTACTGAATTCAAGATTTTATAGGAAATATTGCCTGTAAATTTACAGGAAACATTATTTTGGAAGGGATGAATACATAAAATCTGGAATTCGGTACATTTTAAATTAGTGATCCTCGATGACTGCATTAAAAGGTTTTTTAATTTTTTTTTGGATATTGCTATCTTTATTTTTATACCCCTCATATATATCCCGTGATTTCTCATGGGTTCGGGGCTAGTAATCTCATAATTACAAAGGCTTTTAATTATCATGGAAAAAGTAGACTGTATTAAAAAGACTATGTTTTTTTTGAAGAGATAATTTTGAAAAAAGTGATGAAAACATGTAAAAGTGAAAATATTTTTAAATTGTTTACAAATAATAGATTATTGGTGTGATGTTTTATTGAAAAGGCTGTATGAGATTGGTTTCACGGACTGTATGCTTAAATTAATGTTATGCTACCTCCAAAATATAAACCAATTCGTCTCCTATGGTCTATTCGCGTCAGAGTCTATCTTTATTTTCTCGGGTGTCCCGCAAGGTTCAAACCTGAGTCCATTATTGTTTTATAATTTTATTAATAATATTAAATTTTTAATTTTTTAACTCGCGCTCTCTGTTATTTCCGGATGACTTAAAGCTTTTATAAAGGTTGTGGTAACATTGAATAATTTTCACCATCCCTAAGCAGATATTTAATTATTTAATATTTACGGAAGACCAACAGCACAACAAAGAAGCATAGAAAACATTAATATAATATAGATGGCCAATTACAGGTCTCCACTTTTAGAAATATGTTTTAATAATGATAAATATGTTATGAAAGAAACTTAGGCATGTTAAGAATAATATAATAAGAAAGAATAAAAATTTAAACAAAAGAAAAAGGGACTTAATAATTAACAGAAAAACTTAGGCAAACGAAAATTAAAGAAACGGAAATTTCGAATTTGGTTGCGTACCAAGAAAAGTGGAGGGGATGAAAAAATTTCAAAAAATGCGCAAAAGATGGCGTCTCTAACTGTTGTTTGAACTTCATACTCGATTTCTTAATTTCATTGAAACTACGCCTATAGTCGCAGAAACGGCGCGCTCTAAAAAAAGGAACGAAAACGGGGTTTTATTTTTGAATTTCCGCGAGAAAGAAAGCTATAAAAATTAAAAAATATAGTAATGTAGAACAAATGAATGAGGAAAGAATCGTAAGAGAGATATACGTATTTCGTGAGTGCTGAAGGCATCATAAACATATGACATCCGTGAAAGACTTGAGGTTATTGGGTAAACCATACATTGGAATATGGTCCAATCAGACGCTTTAATCACAGACGTACAAGAGAAGATATATATTATGATGTCATAAGGCACAATTATTGTGCAAGGATAGAAGAGTGGAAGCTCCAATCTCTCCTCCTATCTTCGCGGATAACAGTGAAGTAAGTTAAATTATGATTCACAGATATCTCTCACTCAAATGTCATAATTTATTTTATTTATTTATTTATTAACGCCCTTCAGGGCTTTAACAAACAATAAGGTAAAGCGTACATTAAATGAATGAATACTTTTGATATATAGTAATGAAATGAAATATAGACAAGAAAATAACATTATATTAAGTGGAAAGCAAATACACAGTAGTAGCACAGTACTAAAAGATAAATGTAATAAAAATTTCCCTTTTACCTTTAATTCTAAATTAAAATTCTAGATCAAATAAGACTAGTAAATTGTTAGATGAAAACACATGAATTTGTCATTGGAAAATGAAAAGCCAAAAAGGATGTGAACCAAAATGTGACAAAGATTGAAGTTCACAGTTGTGTAGCTCATTGCAAGATAGTTTAGTCTGGAGGAGACGGTACATCTGAACTAAATCTCTATTAACTCTAAAACGTAGTTTAATAGAAATTGGATAGAGCAATATTTAGCACCTTAAATTGAACGTGAATACGAGTAAACTAGTCAAACCAAAGTTCACCTCAACCAGTAGCAAATAGTGCAACCGATGTCTACAATTCAACATAATATCTTAATTACTCTGCTTTTGGTTGGCTTCTGTCTAGTCTAGCAGAATCACAGAGTTTTATCTGTGCCTGGTAATAGCGAACAGTTGTATAATCCGAAGACATATCCACTTTCATATTTCAGTCCCGAGTTTCATTCTTTTTTGAGGAGGAATATTTTTGTGTTTATATGCACATCACACAGTACTCAAGGATTTTTAATATTTTTTCTAAAGCAGCTAATGAAATCAGCCAATGAAAGCTATTGCTAATAAAATCTGTTCATGATACTTTAGACTATTGGTATAGTGGATCACTTGGATTACTTTTGTAGTAACTCCCAAAGGCCATGTAATCAAATTGGGCTGATCTTCAATTCTCTGTGACCTGAACGGAGATAAAATCGAAGCGAGAAAATACAGATATACAGAGTACTAGTACAAACACTTGGTATTTATTGTACCGTAATTATAATTATTGAAAAAATAACAAGGTATCGATCAAGTATTTTCGTGACAATAAAAAATCAGTTATCTTGGGGACGTCTGAACCCTGGCAAGTATGGAGCACAGCCAGTGAGGATGATGCCTCTCCTATTTGCCAAAAGATAAAGGGACTGTATCCATGTCAGCCGACTGAGCCAACATATGAAATGTTAAGTCTTCTTCTATAGGACATCTTGAAGGTCCCTAACTTGTTCATAACTGGCTGTCTTAATTGAGTGGTACAGAAACAAAATCGCCAATATTCAACTGACGAAAATGTTGGGTGACGTGTTTGAAAGTGATTATCTGAGAAACGGTGAATTGATATCTGAATATAACGTAAAAATAATTTTTATTTATAGAAGTAAACTTTGTTTACACCACTTTTTAATTGAAACATTTCGATTTTTTTTTCAATAAAAAAGTGGTGTTAACAAAATTTATTTCTTTAAATTATAATTATAATGTCACCACAAAATAATTTTGCTGTGTTTGAAGAAATTAAAAATAATTCGTTAATTTAGGAAGTCATTTTAAAATATTTCTGTGAAATCGTATACAAATATGTTTACCTGTTAGTAAATATACAAAGCAACTCATAATATGGCGCCTCTGTATCTCCGAGTGCTCTGTATCCCAAACGACTTTAAAGGCCGGCGTCAAACTATGAGGCCAGCCACCACTTCAGCTACAGGTTGTAGGACCATTGCCAGAAGACTAAGTTTAGCTAAAAGGAATTTGCGGTGGCACCCAAAGTCAAACAGTGCATCAGAAACAGTATTTAAAAAAAGTGTTAAACTCAAAGCACGCCTTTCGGAAAAATCATTTCCACAAATTCGCAATGTTAAATTTTAAATACTAATGTATATTTAAACAACCTTTATGCAAAGCGCCCATTACTTCAAATTTTTACGTAAATGGCGCTTTATAAACTATCCATTTTTATATATTATTTCGGTTTTGTTTACCATTACATTCATGACAAAAAAAAATATTTTTTACACAATTTGTCAAATAAAAAAAAAACAATGTTTTATTCACGATGATTTAAAATCTTTTGTAAACAATTGAAATGAAAGCTGCGTCCAAACACAATTAAGAAAGTTCTCGGAAATGAAATGCATAACATTAGCTCTATGAGGAGCGCAGCATGAAATAATTGTGGAGCAGAGACGGATTCAGACATTGTAATGTTTAAGCAAACAATTGCCGTCGCCCGGGGAACAAGATGACTGCAATATCAAATGTAATTTAATTTGTACACAAACTTACCGTCTCATCCGCAGACTTGCAGCTAAGACGATTTAATATTTCTGTTCCACATGGCAAACTGTGCCGTACGATACGGAATAACTTTTCATTTCCAGTGAAGCTGTCTTGCAACGCTTACACAATAATAAGAGCTTTTGTTGATGACAATATTTTTTTGTCAATCCCCTCAATATAAATATGCTTAAATACATATACTGTGATACGAAGAGTACTGTAGTTTAATTAAGTACGTTCTTTCTTTCGTTGACCGTGGAACCATTTACATGTATTTATCTTTGTAACCCCAACTAACTTGTAATAATGATAATTTAATCATACTATATAAATGAATCATTCGAAATCAATCCGTGAATACACCCTTTGTGAGTATTCTTACAATTTTGAGCCTTTCTTACTTAGTTGTTACACGGTACACTGTACCTACTTCGCGACGCATGCATTAAACACCTTCGTTCTCATACTCTACATCACCATCTACACCCGCCATCTGCCGAGAGCTAGTTTAGATAGTGATAGTGATAGAGATGGTAGTCGTCGCCACGCATTCAAGATACTTGCACGACGCTTGCACGACGTTTGCTAGAGTTCTTTCATTTAAGAAAGACAATTGAGTATGTATGTGTAAAGAGCCACATCGTTTCTTTGTGTTGTTTACACCCGTAAGCACTAACACAACAAAACAATGTGTGTCGTACGCACGGCTTTCACATACTAATTTGATTGTCTTTCTTAAGTGAAAAGACCAGAACAATTATGAATATAAGCGTTCGTTTGTAAATACTCAACGTGAACATCGTCAAACCTACGTTCCGCGTAGTAGACTTACTGTGTTTGTTCGTTTCGGTGAATCGTCACAAAATTTTAAAAAGATTTTACTTTCACAAACAAATAACAAAGGATTACAGTTGTATAAATTAGAAAAAGTATTAAAGGAAGTTCAAATATTATAAACGATCGGGTATTTTTTTGTAAATATTAGTGATCTTTTAAGTTCGTTTTCACACTGGTTTTGAAGCATAAATGAATCTTATCTCGTATATCTAGCATTTGATATATTTGTCATTATAAACGAGATTATACGAATAATTCTCCTCCTACCGCACTAAGTAGTCTCTAATCATACGGTAATCGGCTTATATTATACACACACCATGTAATATAAAAGCTTAATTATAAATTATTGTTATGTAACATACTAATATAATATTAGGTCCTTACATATGAAATTGGCGTTTAGTATGGGAGGAACATAAAGCCGATTTTTTTTTATTATAATATATTTATTTAATCTAAGTATGTACCATTACTATCTATGCAATTTTGCCATCTCATAGGTAGTTCATCGATCCCTTTACTAAAAAAACCATTCGGACGGGAATCAATAAAATCTTTGAAGGCGGTTTGGACTGCCCCATCGGAGTTGAATTTTTTCCTTTGCAAGAAGTTATCCAAATTTCGAAAAAAATGGTAATCTGTTGGGGCAAGGTCCGGAGAGTACGGTGGATGCCTTAGACATTCCAATTGAAGCTCCTCTAATTTGGTAGCCGTCTGTTGTGCAGTGTGTGGTCTAGCGTTATCATGAAGCAGCAGTGGCCTAGAGCGATTAACCAGCCTCGGTTGTTTAGCAGCTAGCTTTTCCATCATGGTTTGCAGTTGCTGACAATAGACATCTGCCGTAATCGTCTGGCCAGATTTAAGAAAGCTGTAGTGAACGACACCAGCACTAGTCCACCAAACGCTCACAAGTAACTTTTTTGGAGTCAATTTTCGCTTGGGGCATGGTTTGGCTGGTTCGGCAGGGTTCAGCCATTGCGATGAGCGCTTCCGATTATCGTACAGGATCCACTTTTCATCACAGGTAATGATTCGATTTAAAATCCCTTCATTATTGTGCCGGTTGAGTAATGCAACGCAGCAGTCAACGCGCGTTTGTTGATTTGCTTCACTCAATTCGTGAGGTACCCACCTTTCAAGCTTTTTCACCTTACCAATTTGCTTCAAGTGGATTAAAACAGTTTTATCACTAACACCGCAGCCTGCAGCTAACTCGGATGTGGTTTGCGATGGATCCGCTTCCACAATAGCCTTCAATTCTTCATTATCAACTTTGGTCTCCGGCCGTCCACGGGGCTTGTTCTGCAGGTCGAAATTTCCAGAACGAAAACGTTGGAACCAAAAACGCACTGTGTTTTCTTTTGCGGCACCGTCACCATACACATCATTAATCCTTCGAGCCGTTTCTGCAGCACTGGTGCCACGGTGGAACTCGTACTCGTAAATAACGCGATATTTCAAGTTTTTCATTTTGTAAACTGAGTGACGCAAAGAAAAAAACAATTGAGGAAAAAACAAATGAATTATAATTTTCAAAACACAAATACATAAGTAAATAGCTGTATAAATTTGGATTTGGAATTCCTAACCAAAGAGAAGATATTTGAGATCAAATTTGCCAGTACGGCAAAACGCCAATTTCATATGTAAGGACCTAATATAAAGACTCATTCGTTGTTATCATTATGATACAGATAAATTGGTAAGTATACAAGTAATTCTAGAGCGCCATTCTTCGCACATGTTTCTTTGATTTTTTAATGTATACCTATCGTAAATCCCTTCACCAGATGGCAGAATTTTTAAAACAAATTTTTGTTAGTTGGAAGAGCTTCAAAATAATACCAATCTTATCTCATTTCAGTGAGTGCAACCGAAAGTAATAAATACATTTAAAAACAGTTAAATTACATATAATTAATATAAATTAACTTTGTTTAAACCACTTATTTATTGAAAAAAATCAACATGTTTCAAAGCCAATGGCTTCTTCATCAGGAAAACAAAAAATTTAAAAATCGAAGTATAGATCAAAATATTAAAAAGTTATATATGGAAAATAATAATATAAAGTATCAATAAAGTAATAATAAACAAAGTTAATTTATATTAATTATAATTATGTTACCATAAAATAAATTTGCTACATTTGAAGAAGAAATAACATATATTTTATACAATGACACAATGGAGCGCTGAAGTTCAAAAGAAAATTCAATAAGTTTTACGCATTGTTCCATCATTAAAAAAAATCTATCATACACGAATAACTATTTCCCAAGTTTAATTAAATAGAATCTGGAAGAAAAATAAAACACACATATTATTTGAATAATTTATTGTTTTTTAATTTTATTTAATCAAGTTGAGTAGCTTGTTGATTTAGTGCACATGACGCGATCTGGAGAATCGTGGTTCGAGTCTCATTCTAAGACACCAGCAAGTATGTCCTATATTAATAGCACAGGCTTTTAGCTCAGTCTGAAAATATTTGGTGTTCGACACGTATTCCGTATTATTGTTACTTAATTAAAAAAATAATATTAAATTGACTTTTAGCCTACTCTGTAACATATTAATTTTAAAATCAAAGAGGTACCTGCAGTGACACTGCAGGTTATAATAATTTATTAATTTCAGAAACTTTGTATAAATCACTATTTTTAAATGTGTACTGGTTTCGATACCATACTGTATCATTGTCAGGACGGACGCATAGTAAGTTCCATAAATTAAATTTGTAAGAATCAATTAGGTGGGGGTGTGGTCTCATTTGTGGTGGGTGAGAGAGGTGGAGTTTGACAGTGACACTTTGAAATGGGAAATAGCCATAGCTATAATAAAACTGTGTTTAATGTATAGCCATTGAAATACATAGATCCTTATAGAGAGCATAATACAGGCTGCCGAGTTACCTCGCGAGAGTAGTGGGAGTAATGGGGAGTATGGGACCGAGTTAGAAATACCGAGATAACGGATATCCCTGGCATGGAGCCCCTACTTATACCTACTCACAGATAGATCTCAACTAAAGTCATTTGGTAATTTGTGAATGACAGAAAAGCGACTACTAAGATGTTTTTTCTTGGCAAAACTGGGAGAGAAGGCACTCTGACTATGCCAAGATAAACAATAAAAATAAACTAAAAACGAGAGATTGCATCTTGATACGTCAAGAGAGAAAAATATGGAAGGCCTTATTCAGGCTCTGAAAATCCGTGTAACATCATCTAGAAATTGTGTTTATGTACGATGCTGTGAGAAATGGCAAAAAAGGAATCATTTCTCGAAGCAGTTCCAACAAAATGATTTTCCAGCAGATTAAGATTTGGTTTAACCGCTCGTACCTACTTTTTACTCAAATCCCAATTCTCGAGCGAGAAAGATCTCTTACTGAGCCGGCTCTCCAGGAGGTCCCCTGCCAGGTTGCGTATAAAAGTCCGGATATATTTAAGCTGATATTAATATGCGTAAACGACACGGCGTAATATGCTAAAGGCCGCTGTCGGTGTGTTTCCATCCCAAATTTGAATAATATATGCCTCCTTTGGGACGAAAACTTAGCAAAGGTAATGTGATTGGTTTATTAGTTTGGCCCTGTTTCCAGATTCCCGAGAGTTCTGAAGTAATACTAGATTCAAAGCAATTGTCTAGTTTCTGGGATAGGTGGTCGTCTAAATAATATATCAATTCTGTAAATATATATGTTTTGTATATGATAAGGTATCCCGATTTAAATGGGTTGAAATTTCTGTATAATAAAAACTAACCCATAAAAACCAGGTTTTTATTATACTCCCTTTCTCATTTGTATTCTTTCCAATTTGATATTCTATCAACATATTCCTCTTGCTTTAAGTTTGAAAAATCGTGTATGGAAAATCTATTCCATGTATATTAGTATCTTTAAAACTTATAGAATATTGAAAACGTAATAATTGGTATAGGGGGGTACGGCGTTGGCGAAACCGTCTGATCGGACCCATGGCTCGAGTCAGACCAGTTGAATCTGGTTTTGCGCCTTCTCCACGCGTCGGGCTTCTTTCTCATTTGTGTGGTTTCCAATTTGAAGAAACCGTCAAAATTTCAAAAAATCCAAAATTATTCTATAATTAAATTTTTTTAACAAAAATTTGTTAGATTATTATCATCGCCACGAGTCTACCTACAAAGTTTCAGCTCAATTGGATCACGGGAAAAGGGTTAAAAATCGATCGACAGTTTTTTCGGCAGACAAGCAGACGCTACGAGTTAAAAGAAAGGGAGTAAAAAGATTCATCTTTATCTTTTTCTTCTTCGTGTGTCGTCTTGAATTGACGCTCGTAGGATATTATTACCACTCAACTAGCTATTAGGCGTGTGCCAAAGTGCACATTATATTAATAAAACATTATATAATAATAAAAGAAAGTTAAAAATAAAATACATTTTGTTTGGAGAATTTTTTATTCAAGATTTGTCCACCAATTATCACTTTGTCTACAGATTGCTCAAATGTGTGGAATTTCTTGGTGAGAATGTTATAGATTTTAGGTGTCAGTAATGTATAATGTTGTTGTCTATAGACAGTTCTTATGCTAGGCGTCAGTATTAGTTGTGGAAATTCTCATTGGTTTATTTATCTTGTGCAAGATTAGCTATCCTAACCTAACGTAATTTAATCAAAAATATTTTTATAATAATAATTTATGACCGCAAAAAACCTGTCCAGGATAATCAGAGTCCGGAAAGATCGGGTTCGTAAAAATCTGTCTGCAAAATTCAATTCCGGAAAAATCCGGACTCCGTTACAAACACGTCAAATTTTTTTATAGATCAGAAGAAAACAAACTTATGTTTTAGTAGCAAATGTATGATTTTTCAGAACTTAAATTTCTTGTGACTTGAATATAAATAAAAAGAAATGACAAATTTCAACCATAGATGGCGACAGCGTCAGTTTGTATGGAATAAATTGATATAAATACCATATTGCAAAATTTGATCGATATGATAGTTGATCATGGATGGAATCGGGAATGTTACATTGTGTGAAGTGATGATCACTTAAGCCAACCAGTGACAGATCATAAGCCCTGTAAACGCCCAAAGACCTCCATACATACTTTCCCATATAAATAGCTCTGTCTCTACAATATATAGTTTAACAAATAAAATGTGTTACTGTAGTAAACTAGCTCGAAATTATGAATAGGGATGACTATTTTAATATGCCAAGACATTTTTGAAAAAAAAATTACCTAACGGGCGATGACCAAAAGTTCACAGAAGAAACCGAAAAATTCATATATATTTATTTGAATTCGGATGATGCATATTTCGGATGATAGCTTTAGAGTAAGAATCAGTGTAATTGTTTGTATATGTGTTACCTGTTATCTGCCGAAATACCTTAATTTAAATGTCATAGTATCAAACTTTCTTACCTACTATAGTGTAGGGACAGTAGGGATATAATGGAACACGAGACACAATGAAACACGGGCGATAATTATTCAAATTTCAAACGAATTTGCGGGCTTTTTCTCAATTCCAAGTCCAATTAGTTTCAGTCAATTATAAGTGCATAATGGAACGGGATTTTATGGAACATGTCTGTCTTCGTAAAATTTTCCTAGAAGCAAATAAACTAATTTGTTGGTGAACTATTGATAGATATGACCAATGAATATGTATTAATTATATGTGCGGGAGTGCGAAAATTGACAGCTTCTATTTTCCACTGGAACCAGATACGGCAGTGGTGTCAATTATGGATATGGAACTGGTTCTGCCTAGTCCAAGCTTGACAGGCAAGATAAAGTGCTGAAGTAATATCTATTATTTTCCCGAAACGGTATTAAGGGGGAATGTACTCCAATGTTCCAATGTACTCCATATACCGTTTCATTTTACCCCAAACCTGGAACAAAGGAGGTGTTGTGCAATTTTTTAGGTTTAAGGTAAATTTTTGGTCTCGTTTTTGAAGTCAATCAATTATTTAAGAACCATTCTTGGTTGTTCGAAACAAAAAATAAGAAAATATAAAACACTGCTTTTAAAAAAAAAAAAAGACTTTTTCGTTCCATTGTACCCCAACTATCCCTACATGAACAGAAAATATTTCAGGTTTGATACTACAACTGTTTGGGGGTCGCTGGCTCTTAGTCTGCTTATTGTCACGAGGGCACGATATAATGCTTATGTTTACATTCCTAGAAGCTATGCATATCATAAAAAGATTTTATATTAAATAAAACTGTTTCAAAAAATATTGTTTGTGTGTTCTGAGAAGACAATTACTGGAGTTCGTCCACAGAGAGATAATTATTATTAAGAAAAATTATAGAAGTCTGAAAGAGACGAAGCTATTTATATAGGAATGGAAATGTATATGGAAATCTTTACGGGGTCTAACAATCACTTTACACCACAATGCAACTTTCACAATTCAACCGTAATTTCATTTTACATTTCTCAGAACATAATATACTCGTAGTTGTATAAAAATATTGGTAAAAATGTGCATTAGTCATTAAAAGGAATTAATTAATTGAAAAAAAAAATTCAGGCGTATTTTAGTGTTCATAATAATTTTATTGTTTGTCCGTCTATCTGTTTCTCCCCGTAACTTCGAGTAATGTCCGTAATTTCATTTGAATTCATGGCTAAAAAAAAATTAAACGGCCGGAGATAGGGTTCGAACCCTGGGCCAGCAAACCAAGCCAACAAGCCGAGCCTGTGTCACATGTCAAAAATACAGTACATATAGGACTTAGCGAAGACGCGAACTATTTCGTATTTCGCCCAGCATAACCGCCAAGATTTAAAATAGTACCTTGAATTGCCGGCAGGGAAATAAAAAAATGTCGTTATTAATATGTCATGGGTGTCGGCTATAAATACCAAAGACAAGTAAAAGTACCGTCATTAAAATACATTAAAAAGAAAATTTCTTAATATTTGATTTTAAAAATACAATGATTTGATTGCTATCTGCGAAATCTTTGTTTACTTTGTCATGGGAAGATCTATATATGACTCAAGTATAGTCCATTCGAACATATGAAATAAACTGTTATAGAACATATTAAAATTTGATAATGTGTGGATGTTCCTAAGGTGTAATTGGTGAACGTTGCATTGTGTTAAGTGATAAATTGGCCAGCTCGTAGGCCACCTAGGTCGTAAGCCCTAGGCTACGCTATAAAGACTTCCATGCACGCTCACAGACTAAATAGCTTCGTCTGTGAGATTTCTATGATTTATCTAAATTAAACTATCTTCCAATTTTTGGATTGTGCGTTGCTTCTTATTTTTGTGATTATTTCCATGTTTCTAGATACTCCTTTTTATATATATATATATATACTTTTATGCATTCGATAGATTATTTCATAGTTCATTTTTTTATTTTTTTATTTATTAATCAACGCCCTAGTGCGCTTTTACATTCTAGTTATGTATAAAATGCAAGCGTAGAGCATTTAAAAAATATTTGAAATCCAACTTCTTATTGTTACATATTTTTTATGCGTATCTTCAAATTGTTAATGCCGTCTAAAATATAAAATATATTTTTGTAAGCAATACATTTGACATTGAACGAGCTCAATTTATCATTTTTTGTGAACAATTCCGCACCGGTTTCTTGTCGCTTCCATCACAAATGTATGCAAAATTTCTGAAAACTCTTTCTTATTTTCTAAACCGCTTACGGCACAAACAAGAGCTTCTTGCGAGGAGACACATGGCTTACTTCCATCCGCACGTACATACATATGTATGTGTAGAGGTGGAGGAATCTCTTTTGGCGGTGGTTCTCAACTAGAACACCTACAATCTGCGGTGTACATTGTTTTACTTAAGAATAACCTTCTTATTGTATAAAAGTCAGAATATGACAAATGTGGTGTATAAAAGAAAAGGCAGCAATATCCAAAAAAAATTAATGCAATCATCGAGGATTACTAATTTTTAATGTACTTAATTCGAGATTTTTTAGGAAACATAGATAGATACATTAAATCTAAAATTCAGTACGTTTTAAATTAGTAATCCTCGGTGACTGCATTCAAAATTTTTTCTTTGAATTTAATTATTGCATAGATTTATTCAAAGATGTAACTTCAGTATCATGTTTAAGGTATTAATTACAGTGACATAAAAGTCACCCGGAACAAGTATGGCTAGTCCGTAACTTTTGAGGCCTTTTTAACATAGCCTTGACAATGGAACATGATACCGTAGGTCTTCTCAGGGAGACTACTAGAAACGCTAGATATTCCAGAAATGACATTTGTGAGGTACCCACCTTTCAAGATTTTTCACCTTACCAATTTGCTTCAAGTGGATTAAAACAGTTTTATCACTAACACCGCAGCCTGCAGCTAACTCGGATGTGGTTTGCGATGGATTCGCTTCCACAATAGCCTTCAATTCTTCATTATCAACTTTGGTCTCCGGCCGTCCACGGGGCTTGTTCTGCAGGTCGAAATTTCCAGAACGAAAACGTTGAAACCAAAAACGCACTGTGTTTTCTTTTGCGGCACCGTCGCCATACACATCATTAATCCTTCGAGCCGTTTCTGCAGCACTGGTGCCACGGTGGAACTCGTACTCGTAAATAACGCGATATTTCAAGTTTTTCATTTTGTAAACTGAGTGACGCAAAGAAAAAACAATTGAGGAAAAAACAAATGAATTATAATTTTCAAAACACAAAAACATGAGTAAATAGCTGTATAAATTTGGATTAGGAATTCCTAACCAAAGAGAAGATATTTGAGATCAAATTTGCCAGTACGGCAAAACGCCAATTTCATATGTAAGGACCTAATATATATATATATATATATATTGTTCCATATTATAGTGCTGTAATAGTGCAATAATACTCGTATACAAGAATACTTGGTGTGTCCAGAACATTCATATGCACTTTTTGTTTCCATTGGCCCTAATCCAGCAAAAGAGATTTTTTTACAGATTGAGAAACTTAGCTCGGGAAAAAAGTGTACATTCTACACGAAAATCCCCGAAGCATTTGAATATCTTTACCACCAGAAGATTTGGAATCCGATGCGCAAACTTTGAACTTTTTCTCGCGGATTAGCATGTGCACTCAGTTCATGGTTTGGCGAGATCACAGTTCAAAACTTTTAACCCTGATAATAAAATTAACTTCACGGAATACCTTACACCCCAGTTTTCCTGTCACATAAAAATCAAGAAACATACGTTAAGTGTCGAATTCAAAGTCGAAGATAGAAATTCTATACGTATATAATACTAACATATCATTTAAAAATTTAAAAATCAAACACGATTTTTAAGGAAATATTTTGTATCCATAACAGGACGATCGTTTCGGCAGATTATGCCATTATCTACTCATACACACATAAAATTTTATTGAGTTTATATACAAAAATTATTGATGAAATTCTGGGAAATTACATGAATAATAATACAATTTATACAAATAATGGTTTTACAATTATGCTATCTAGAAAAGTACTTAAATGTTAAATCTAAAATACGTAATATTGGAAATGAAAAAGATAAATGAATAAATACAAATAACATAATATTGATATTAGACTTTACCGACATTAATAATACAATAAATGCAGGTGACATTTTAATTTTGAGTAAAAACAACATAGAAACAGTTATAAGTGATTGCTTAAAAGACAAAGTTAGTACAATGTATTTTTTGTACATCTTATAATTATCTTATAATTTATAATAATGTAATATAATCTAATAACTATCAAAATATTCAGTTCTAAAAATCGTGTTTGATTTTTTATTTTTAAAAATGAAATAAATAACGTCAGTTTACAAAAAATTAAAACTACATTATTAAAATTACAAATCAATTTTGTTTATATGAAAGATCGTCACACGAATCTCGGCATCATTTTATTAATTAATATAATATAATAATATAGTGGGAACCAAAATACATTTTTATAAATAAAATTACAACAATAATAAGCGATCCTTAAAAATATACATTTTATTGTAACAACTGATTCTTAAATATATTAATATGATAAATGCATAATGCGAACCCAATGATTTTTATTCAATTGAAAACCAATGATAACCTTGCTTGTTGTCTAATCTATTCTTTATAGGCGAATTTGAAAAGAAACTGATACACTTTATTAGAGTGGAATTCACGATAGTACGAATGAGATGTATATGTAACTATTTCGGTTTGAAGGAAATTTTTATAAAATAAAAACCAAAAACCTTATTTCTACTCTCAGAATTTCAACAATAGAAATTCTTTCTGGACTTAAAAACTTCATATTATAATGATTTTACTAACACTTTTTCTAAAAATATAATACTATTTTAATAATAAAAGCATTGCGTACGGAATCATACAGTATGTCATTTATTTAGTACATATGATACTGGCTTCTCACACCGAGAGTTCCGGGTTCGATTCTCAGTTAGGACACAATTAATCTATTTGATTTACTCGAGCCTGGGTGTTTTGTGATACATTTTGCTTCTGTAATTGGGCCCTCAGCCTGTTATTCTGAAAATATCTTACGTTGCGTTACGCTGAAAGGAAGTTAGCTGTAACAAATAATGTTTAAGTAACTACCCCCGGATATCTATATTTCTAATTCAATTTAGCTTTATAAAAATCATTTCATCATTTCATATAAAAGCTCATATTCTAGCCTTTGAAATGCGTTGCATTAATCCTGATTAATTAGTTTTGTTGTGTTTTGGTTAAGTTATTGGCTTGCAATACCGTGTCGAAAGGAGGGTGAGAAAGGTGTCAGTGTTTTGTAAAGTATTGGCTTGCCATACCGTGTCGAAAGCTTGGTGTTTATGTGTTACGTGGCAATACCGTGTCAGAGTCATGTGTTGTGTGTATGTTTCATCTGTTGTCTGATCACTATCTCTGCGGAATCTGCGACGAGATTGACTTTGAAGCGCTGGATACCGTGATATTTTTAATTTGTGACCATCGTCTCTATTAATATTTATCGAGTGCTTGTAGATTTCTAGTGGTTCCTTGATAAGACGCGTATGGTGACTTAGGCTTTCCAAGGATTTTCGATTTGAATGCAAAATGATGGCCGGTATCCAGAAAATGCTCAGCCAGTGCTGATTTTCGTCGTCGCGGACAAGCAGGAAGTGCAGAAGTTGGAGATGAGCCTCTGCATTTTTCTCTCTGGACGCCTATTTTGAATTCTCTGCTTTCCGCCAACGCGACGTGCCATCCACGTTTTTATACACGTCATGTAAACAGCCTTTATAAAAACATAAACAGTTTATTTAGATATTCATTTTTCCTTAATTGTCAAATTAATTACGTTTAAATATTATAATTATTACTTATCGATTGAAGAACGTAACTTCTGGATAAATCCAAATCAAAACACTTCCAAGGAGTTTTTCAGTAGAATGGAATAAGTTGAGCTTACTCCCATCCAATTCGTCATGTTTTAAATTTAGTCATTTTAATTTAAGTAATTTAATTATAATAAACTAATAACTTTCTATAAACTACATGGAGTAACTTTACGTATAGCGGTTTCGATACCACTGTGTCATGGTCAGGACAAACACACACGCGTGGTGTGATGTGGATGCGTAATTAATACAAAGTTTTTAGTAAATCTATGCCAAACCACAAAGTTAACGCTTTCAAAAAAAGTAATTTGAGTTTAAATCAAATATATGTATGTATTTTGAAAATCAAAAGTGTTTTCGTATTTTGTGTGTTTCACGTGTTTCCATTGAAATAAGTGTATTTCAATAGAAACATAGTCATTATTAACATAAAGTTACCAATATTTATTTTATAAAATTTAAATATAAAAAATAGTGCCTAACTAAAAGCATAGGATAATGAAATTTTATGGGAAAATGACTCTTATATTGCACTTTATTGGAATTATTTAGTTTATTATTTATTATATACGATGGATAAATTTACTAGGTCATTTATGATACTTTGATTTTTCTACATGTTTTATTTATTGCTTTTGATTCCAAGTTATCCAATTTAAGACTGACGTTATTAATATAGAAAACACATATAGACCCAACCATTTAACAAAGTTTTTATAAAAAGTGATTAGAAAATTCTGAAAAACGTTTACTATAGCTTCCACATTAAAAAAAAATCTTACAATCTATAAAATTTAATACTTTTAAAAGAAAACCGGCTAAAAAATTGACTGAAAAACCAGCAAAAAAAGGTTCGTTGAAATTGGTAAGAAATACTGGTTGGTATAGTCAAGTGATTTTAGAAATAAAATTAATTATAAATTTTATTTTTCTCTTTCACTGTTTATTTATATTTAGTAAAACATATTTACGTTAAAATTTAAAGAAACGTGAAAAGAGTAAATATTATAAATATGTTATGTTTTCGTTTTACACGTTAACTATTTTCACTTATATCGAGAAAGATTGATAATTTAAGATTAGAATAACAAAGTTTGTCACTTTTGCTCACTCTAGTCTTTGGTCATTGTCTGAAAGCTTATTGTATATTTTAAATATTTTTCTTCACTCTTCACAGCGGAGCTATAAATTATTTTGGTAATATTTATAATTCCGTTGTTTTTAAACAAAACTTTTGCTTTCTATATATATATATATAAAGAAACCCGTGTTTCCCTACCCGCCAAGTTTTCTCGATAACCAGCCACAACCACCTACCGGTGGTTATGGTGGTATATAGCCCTCGATGTCACATCGAAAGTATGCGAGTTTGGTGGGGGTGGCTGATGTTATGGGAAGGCCGCAAATGCTTCAGATTGTTTCAAAATAGGCGCGCCGACAATGTCGATGAGTCTAGAAGGTTCCGGATAAACCTGTTCTAGAAAGTTCTGGATGGAGAAAGTTTTAGAAAGTTCTATAAGGTTCCAAACTGAGCTGCAGAGTGTGTCAGCGAGTTTAAAAGGTTCCCGAAAGTTCTAGAGGGTCCGAGAATGCTCTAGAAAGTTCTGGAAGAGAAAGTTGTACAAGCTATCAGAAAGATCTATAAGGTTCCAAACTTAATGGAAGAGTTGATGAGTCTAGAGGTTCCAGAAAGAATTATAATGCTTTAGAAGGTTCTGGAAAGGGAAAGTTCTAGAAGATTCTAGAAATTTGTAAAAAATTTCAGAATGCTTTAGAAAGTTTTGGAAAGTTCTCTCTAGAATGTTATGATTGTGTGCTAAAATATAAAATATCTGTTGATATTCTGGCGAAGCGAAGACGGTCCAGCAAGGTAATCCAATCACAGGTGCCGAAACCAGCAAAAAAGAAACATCAACACAATTCTATGCTTAGCGAATTATGATCCCGTGCGAAGCCGGGCCAACCAGCTAGTTTATACATAAAAATATATTTATTTCTACAATGTCTCAAGGGTAATAGAAAACTATATTAAATTTGAAACTGCCAGTATTGTAACAGCCCTTCTAACCCAAGCGGCCCCAGCAGCCAAATTTAAATCAACAATACTGTGTTACTCGCTAGAAAAACTTTATTCTAAGTTTAAACAAACTTTTAACGTTGGCGAAGGATTTTAGGGTAGGGAGCGGGGAGAGGGAGCTACAGAGCGCCTTATGCAAAGTCGGAGAAAATAGAAATCTCCAAGTATCTCGTGCTTAAATTTTCAGATGTAGTGCTTTCGTTTAAATATTGTTTGGAATTTAAAATTTTACGTATAGATACTGCTCAATATTAAAATAAAAATATGTTGCCAATAATCGTTGTGTCAGCGGAAATGGTATGAGAAACCTACTGGGCTAGGAAAGCCGCTACGATTCATTTTTACTTTATAATGAAAATATTACTTTTTTTATACAAACACTGAAATTTAAATGAAAACCTATACAACGACACCGGAGCGAAGTATCAATTTTCTTTAAAAAAAACATAAATTAAGCAGAAACAATATCTTCAGCAAACTTTTGTTTTGAAGATCAGTTTCCAAAATTTTCAAATAGAAAACCAACAATTCCTTTTGTAGTGTAAAAACCTTGCAAGTCGGCAAAAATAATAAAGGTGGATGAATATTCAAATTATGTCACAGATAACTACGTCTTTAAATTAAAACGACGGATTTAAAATACTAGTTTAATAATAATATAACAGTTAGTTAGTTAATCATTAGTTCAATTTAAGGTTTAAAAATCGAATATTATCAAGTATGGAGTGGTTCGCTGAGAAGTATTAAAAGCAGAGATGAAAATGACGAATGTATAGGTCGAATCACTTTTGAGAACCATTTTATTAATTTATTAGGATTATTGCAAGAAAATACCAAAATATGTACATTATGCTAACAATATAAGCCTTAAAATTGTAATTCGCTAAATTAAAATGTTTATAATAAAATTTCTACATGCACAATCGCTAAAGTAGTCGAGAAAAAATAAAAAATTGTTATCGAAAGCAATTGCCTTGAATACCCTAATTCATAACATGAACCCAGTTATATAAAACAAGTTTTTATTACTATTTTATGGGGTATTTAATACTTCTTTCACTGAGCCTGTCATCATTGAACATCACTAGTGACCTTCTTGAACTTCAAAGATTTATAAGTTAATAGAAATTTTGTGATTCAGCGAAATGTTCATCATTCCAAGAAGTGCTCTGAAAAAATTTTCTATCAGAAATGTGAACATGTACATATTTTTTAATGCGTTGTTTTGACGTTTCCTAATAAAAGCCTTCATTTGGATATCTGTCTCTCGGAGAAGCTAGAAGGTTGCTGATGTGGCTCCAAAATATGGAGAATCTTGTACTGCGATTTGTACATAGTTTTTTTAATAGAACACAGCAAATTGAAAAATAATAAAATAAAAATGGCTCCAAAATATCGAGGATCTTGTACATTAACTGCGACTTTTACACAGTTTTTTAATAGAACACAGCAAATTGAAAAATAATAAAATAAAATTAAAAATAAGTGCTCATACCGTAAAAAAACGATAATTTTAAAATTGACGGTATTTAAAGGGAGTAGAATCATTACGAAACAACCTTTATTCCGGGGCGGGTTTGAGAATGACAAACAAGGGACGCGAATAATCCGAGCGCATTGAGTACGATTGTCCGCTTCAACGAACCCCGACTCATCTACGAAATCAAGATGGAGTCGTTGCCGACTTGAAATAATTAATACAACCAACCGAGAATTACAAATTCAAATGAGTGTAAAATACAATCCGTCTAGCGCTCTCCAGCGGCGAATATTTTAGAATTTCAAAATTTGATAATTTGTCAGTTTCAGAGAAAGTTAAAAAAAACTTACATTTTAGAATACAGTTTTTGACTGTTGTATCGCACGTGACCTGCCTATCAAATCCAAGCCTATCTAAATTATTTTAATTTTTTTTTTAAATAACAACATTTTAATGCTTCCTATGATTTTTCATTATAATGACTTTGTGTATTTCTCATTATTGTGTCCAAAAAATGGCTACTTCTCCAACATTATCGGAGGAAAAGTGATGTATATCTTTGACAACTTGATTCATGGGCAACTAATTTAAATACTCAGTATTTAGTAAATAGTCAATACTTATTTAGAAGTTATCACGTGACAAAAACATCGCCAATACTAAGTCTAAACATTGAATATTTGAATATTTCTAAGATATTTAATGCAATGCGACTACTTAATCTTAAATAAAGTCATTTCTGCAGATGCCTGTGGCATTTAGTAAAAATCAGGTGTCGTTTTAGTAAAAATCTTAAATCCTTTGCTAATGTATTTTTAATATTATTAATTTTTTATATCAACATTATAGATTCCTGGTATTTTACATAAAAATAAAAATAAATAAAAATATTTAGTAAATAAATAACGTGTTGAGAATACACTTTTTATGGATGAAAAATAACAAACAATTGAATTTGTGAAATATGTGAATTTTGTAGGAATTGAAATATTAATAAAATTGTTTTTCTACGCAATTCATGATTTTCAGAGATTGATTATTCAAATGCAGTAACAACATTTTTAAATATGACATACGATTATTCTTGGAAAAAATGTCCTTATCTTTAAAACATTAACAGTGCAGTATAATCCTGAATGTTCAGGCTTATGCAAAGGATAACCTTAATGGAGGCAATATAACAATAAAAAACATCACCTCATATTCGATTTATCACCACATATCGTTTATAAAAAATATTAATTAAGTACAATGTATCCTAGGTAGTCTAATCGTCCTTGGGAAACAAAACTGCTGTTACCTGTTAGAATATTTCCTTATTTGAATTTAAAATTTATTTGATGATCATTTTTGAGAAATTTTTCACCATATTGCCCTTAATTAATTTTTGATCTCATTATTCCGCGGCAAATACAATGGCCGTTCCAAATTTGAAATTTTCATCTCATCTCGCGGCTCTTCTTATTTTATACAAATTTAGAAATAAATTAGCATTATTGTCATTCCACCTCGGCGGAGAGGAGTGACTCGGTACAATCTGCGGCTCACAGATGGCGCCCATACAACTTTCCAAATTTATATTCCCGCCAACTTTTTACCTGGGCGGCAAAAGTTGCCATCAAAAATGGATAAACAACAACTTCAATAAAAACAACATCAAAAAGACTCACTTCGGGAGACGACTGGAAATAAAATTATGAGGAATATAAGTACCTACGTAAAAACAAAATAAAATTACAATCATACACCTGTGCACGCGACGCAAAAAGCTTAGTTAAGATAGATTACGTATTATAGTTATTACATATTATTATAGACGCAAAAAGCTTAGTTAGTTAAGATAGATTACATATTATAGTTAGGTACTCATATGATCGTAAAAAGAATTACTGCATTAAAATTAAACATGCCAAATATGAAATTCTTTTTTGTAAAAAACAATGTAAAACTAAATGTTATTAAAAATATGAAAAAGCTACGACTATATCAGCAGCGTAATAGTTTACTCGAAGCACAGTCATCTCGGGCTCATGGATAATACTTCATATATTTTGCCTACTCCCCTACATGTTTCACTAGACATGGATCCCTGAGACTACTTACCGAGTATTCCTCAATATGAAAGGAAATTCTATGAAAGGGCGACGTGATGCCAGTATTGAGAAAATAGAGACAGAATCACTGAAGGAGTTAAACGCCATACCTAGTTCTAGTAGTAGTAGTAGTAGTAGTAGTAGTAGTTCTAGAAGTGCTTTAAATACAGCACTTTCCTGCTGCTGGTAAAATGGATTATATCTGATAGAGACTCCTTTTAAGGGGATAAAATTAATATTTTTTTATTTTTTACTTATAATTTAACGCCCTATAGGGCTTTTACAATAGATAGGTAAGTGCACATAATCAGAATATATAGATAGTTTAAAGAGAAAAAAACAATAACATGTAAATATAATAATGACACAGAGAGAACAGAAAATACTTAAAATATAGATACAAATATATAAAGATGAATATAATATAAAGTAAAAAGCAGGCATGTATATTAAAAGCAGTAACATAAAAAAAACATAATATAATAGAAATTTAAAAACAAAAAAAGTATTAATGCAGTGTGAAAAGATATAGCACAAGCATTGAAAGTAATATTATAATAAAAAATATACATACAAATACAAATCAATTATTTAAGTCCAATTCGACAAATACTAATAATTTTTCAATACACCTTATAATATATGTTTGAATATTGATGAAGAAAAAGAAATTGATAAAAAAGAAAATTTCCGCGTATTTTTCACATACACTTGAGTGAAAACGTATAGCGACATGATATAATTAATCCAATTGGCAACGTACCTCTTTAATAAAATTAAATTTAATGGAATACGTAGAGTTTAACAATAGAAAACAAAATATTAGGTTTTTCAATAGCTTAGCCCGGCTTCGCTCGGGACCATCATTCGGCAGCATAGGATTGTGTTGACGTCTCTATTATTCTGGTTTCGGTACTGGTGATTGGATTGCCATGCTGAACCGTCTTCGCTTTGCCAAAATATCAACAGATGTTTTAGCACACAATCATAACACTCTAGAGAGAACTTTTCAAAACTTTCTAGAGCATTCCGAAATCTTAAAGAACTTTCTGGAATCTTCTAAAACTTTCCCTTTTCAGAACCTTTTAAAGCATTATAACTCTAGACCCACCGACGCACTCCCCCACTTAGTTTGGAATCGTATAGTTCTTTCTGATAGCTTGTAGAACTTCCTCCTTCCAGAAATTTCTAAAGCATTCTCGAACCCTTCAGAACTTTCCCGAACCTGTTAAACTCGCTGACACACTCTGTAACTCAGTTTGGAACCTTATAGAACTTCTGAAACTCTTCTCCATCCAGAACTTTCTAAAGCATTCTGGAACCTTCTAGACTCACCGATGAACTCAGCCACTCGGTTTGGAACCTTATAGAACCTTTTTCAACTTTATCCTTCCAGAATCTTCTAAGGCATTTGAGAACATTAATGAATGTTGTGGAAACTTCTAGACTTAGCGA
Organism: Agrypnia vestita; assembly: GCA_016648135.1. NCBI lineage: Eukaryota > Metazoa > Arthropoda > Insecta > Trichoptera > Phryganeidae > Agrypnia > Agrypnia vestita. The sequence continues at coordinate 110,889 of JADDOH010008543.1, read as the reverse complement.
CACACTCCGCCACTCAGTTTGGAATCTTATAGAACTTTTAGGAATGTTCTAGAACCTTCTCCTTCCAGAAATTTTAAGAGCTTTACCAAACGATCTGCAACCTTCTAGACCCACAGACACACTCCGCCACACAGTTTGGAACGTTAGAGAACTTTCGGAAATCTTCTACAGCGTTCTTCTTTCAGAATATTCGAGAACTTTATTGAACGTTTTCGAACCTTCTAGACTCAACGACACACTCCACCAATCAGTTTGGAATATTTTAGAACCTTCTTGAACTTTGTTTTTCCAGAACCTTTTAAAGCATTCTATGAACGTTCTGGAACCTGCTAGACTCACAGTCTCTCTCCGCCACATTGTTTGAGAAAGGTTAGAGAAATTTATTTAGAAGAATAGAGAATTTTCTAGGACGTTCTTCATCCAGAACATTCCAGAACTTCATCGAACGTTTTGGAATCTTCTATAGTCACCGACACACTCCGCCACTTTGTTTGAAACCTTATGGAACTTTCGGAAATCTTCCAGAACTTTCTAGAGCTTTATCAAACATTCTGGATCGTTCTAGCCTCCCCGACGTACTCCGACACTTAGTTTGGAAGCTTTTAGAACCTTCTTAATCTTTATTTTTCCAGAACCTTCTAAAGCATTCAAGAACCTTCATGAACGCTCCGGCACCTTTTGGACTTACTGACACACTCCGCTACTCAGTTTGGGACCTTATAGAACCTTCTTGAACATTCTGCTTCAAGAAACTTCTAAAGCATTCGAAAACCTAAATGAAGTTCTGGAACCTTCTAGAATGTTCTTCATCCTTATCGAACCTTATAGAGTCACAGATAAACTCAAACACCAGAACTTTCTAGTGCTTTATGGAACGTTCTGGAACCATCTAGACTCATCTCTTAGTTTGGAACTTTACAGAATTTTCCGGAATCTTCTAGAACACTCCCTTTCCAGAACTCTCTAGAGCTTTACTGGACATTCGCTACTTAGTTTGATGATGATATTCGTAATAATGATTTTTAGATGACACGAGTTTCATCACATTTTTTTATTTATTATTTCACATTGTAAAAAGCAAATAAATTTGAATTATTTATTGTACAAATATTATATTTTTTATAAATTGAACGGTAAAACACCTTACGCACGAAATGTTCCACCCCGTGAATTTGTGTATAACCTCAGAAATATTTTTATTAATACATATTTTATGAATTTACTCGTATATTCTTTTTTATTTTTGACTCGGTTGTGATAAGGTTACAAAACGGCGCCATTTCATCTTCAGGAATAATGCCGAAACGGCAAAAAACAATATTTTATTTACCAATTTTTTTTTAAAGCAATGTAACCGAATATATTAGATTAATGTGAGCTGAATTTATTATCTAAAATCTAAATAACGCACTGTTCACACTCTCTAAATACCATTTTAATGGGTACAGAGCGCTGAGAGATAGATATTACAATGAAATAAGCAATTTATTGATCCTATAAACTAAGTTATGGGCCGAGTCAGCATTAATTCCAATCAGATACGCTCTGATATGCTTACTAAGTGATTTTCAGTTTATGGTTGCTTTCGCGTTTGGATACTAATAATTATTAACGTACCTAATGAAATATTTTGCATGTGTATCATATTTATACAAACGGTTTTGTACAATTTTTTGAAGCAAAAAATTTGGTTGCTTTACAAATGTAAATGATTTTTTAGGTTAATGTCTTTACTGTTGGTTCAAGGTAAATAGGGTTCATGTTTCTGGTTATATTTCAGAAAGTATGCAACTTAGGTGAAAGTAAATGGTATCAATGGATCAATAGCCCTCCCCCTTATGTTAGTGGTAAGATCAGCGCCCTCAGTCCATATATCGGGAGGCTCGTGAACCTTAAGACTGGTCGGAATAAAGCAAGATTTAGATGATCGCATATAGACAAACTCACCCCTTTTATCAAATATCGTCATTGTATCTGAACAATATCAACAACAACTGTACCAATTAAAATTACTTAACTAAAAATTAGTATACTGATTCGATCTACCCTGTGCCGGCTTTTTCGAAATTAAACCACTTTCGAGGTAACTCAGGTATTGCAACCTTTTCTACATATGAACAAATATATTACACTACCTACATCTTTATTGTCTTCTATCCTGTCCCCCTTCTATGTTGCTTATAATTTAAATATAAGTATGTATTAAGTATTTTAAAGTAAAAATTATGTAATAAACATTTTGATGTGTCAAACATTTTGACAGTTGGGTCGTATTTACATATAAAAAAATTATAATTCATATTTTATATAGTATTTACATATAAAAAAATTATAATTCATATTTTATATAGTAGAAGTGGAGATTTTTCTGTCTTGTCAGTAGTTTTTGTCATAGATTTAAGATTGAAGTTTAAGTCTGTGTTTCAGAACTTTTTTAATACACTGATATGATTGTGTACAATACACGTAGCGCATTCGTATCAATCCTTTAGATGTTTGGTTGATGGCGCGGTTCAGCACGCAACTGACTTTCGAGGTGTTTACATGCTTATTTATTTATTAAGAACTTAATACCCTAGAGCTAGAATGCAAAGTTTTAAAATGTTTACTCTATCTGCATATCAAAATTATATAAAGTACGTAATAACACTCAGGGTCTTAACGTTATCAAAGCAATAACGACGCGAGGGCCCATGATTGACTAACTATGTTGTTGCTTGACACGCGTTCATAATGAAGTCAATTGTAAATCGATTTTCTACATAAAAAATCAATCACACTTTTTACACTTTTTCTAAAGTCCCAATATTTTTACTGACCGCAATTTTCTGGAATTGTCTGCCATGTATATCTGACCTCTCTGGCCTTTTAATCTGTTTTTACCAATTGGTGTGCATTGTAGCATTATATACAAATCGTTTGGAACCTGCGTTATCGTTATTTTTTAAGCTTAAAAATGTTTTTTTTCTACCGCAAAAAACGAATATGCCACCCTACCTTTCTGACTACAGTTTATTCCCCCCGCTAAGTTAACTATGGTAAATAACATACTCGTAAGTTGAATAAAAAAAATTATCAATGCACCAAACTCACGGATCGTAAAACGGGGTAACATTAATTTATTACTGAATAATTTATTTTTCAATCTGAGATTGAATTAAGTGAATTACTCATTATGCTCAAATCGTACAATATGTTAAGACTCCCATTTCCTTTCGTATTGTTACTATTATAGCAATCCTCATATCGGAGAGATAAATTCAATACACGGTCTATCACAACCGTACGATCTTATGGATAAGAGCAATGCTTCACCAACATTTTTACAATTTCCACTATTTTTATTTGAAATTTCACTTTTTATTTAAAATTATTGTCTAAATGTAAATGTCTCGAGAATTGCGAGATAAATTTTAATTTAAAATATGTTTTATTTTAACTTTGTGATACGCACACAATACGAGTTATTAATTATACTATGGTTTCGAGAGGAGCATCAGTCTCTCTTCATCAGGTATAGTTTACAACTAACTTAAATACAACATGTATCAATCTATTCGGGCAGCCAGTTGCAACCATGCATCAGACAGCTGCCGAGGGTGAAGGGGTTTTTTTTATGGGCAATAACGGGAAGAGCTCTAGGATAGGTGCAGCGAATTGAAATTTTTTGGCAACGGCGATGTCTTTTTATGATGATGAGAGGGAATGCTCCTCTTGAAACTATTGTTGTAATTAATATGTTGTTGTTGTAGCCGGGCCTCGTGATCTGGGATCCTTTCGCCATTCTGACTCAATTGTTGTTGCTGCGCCTCTCATGAGCTTTGCGATGGGAAAATAGCCCTATTAGAGAGGCGCACTCTCTCCCACATATTTCACATAGGAAGGGTCAGGTTGCATTAGTCGATCTCGTTGACGCATGGTTGCGACTGGCTGCTCATTTTTTCATCATCAGCCTGAGAGAAAACTCTCCTCCAGCTCACACGATCTTGTGCCAGCTGCTCCCAGTTCTCAGGCGCTCCACATAAGCACAGCGATTCTCGGAGACAGTCTTTATACCTTTTATTTTGTCCTCCGACCTTTCGCTTGCCTACTATGCCCCCATATAAGACCCGCTTCGGAAGTCTGTGATCGCCCATGCGTATCACATGTCCCGTCCATCTCAATCTCGCTTCCGCGATCATGTCTTCAATTGGCCGACATTTAGAGCGTGTTAGGTATATGGTCGCTCCAGTTGATCTGTAGAATGCGGCGAAGGAATCTTTGGTGGAATATGTCCAGACTTCTAATGTGTCTTCTGTAGGGTACCCGAGCGTCCATTCCATACAGAAGTATGGGAAGCAATAGCATTGTAGACCGATATCTTTTGCTGGGAAATATCTCTGCTATTGAAGACTCTGTCACTTAGTTTGGCGACAGCCGCTGAGGCGTTTTTTAGAAGATTCTTCAGTTCATCATCAAGTGAAGAATTCGATGTCAGGGTGCTGCCTAGATAGGTAAAGTGGATAAATTCTCCAGTTGTACTACTTCCACTGTGATATCCGGTAGATCTATTGTCCCATTATATGCAGAACGTATTAGTATTTGATTTTTTTTTACGTTTACCTTAGACGATGATTTCTTTTTAGGTCTTCTTCTGAATGTGCAACCAGGGCGCAGTCATCAGCATATCTGCAGCTGCTCTGTGATGTATGAGTGTGTGTATCATTGTGTATGTATTACAAAATTAAAATAAAACATATTTTATGTTTTTTTTTAATCCGCATTTCATTTAAATTTTCGTATGAACCAATTTAATTAATCAAACGTTGACCGGTTTCGAAATCAATATATCTTTCTCAAGGCGGACGGAACTAACAAATCCACGTAATAAATATCAAAGTGTAATAAAATCTCCTCTCCACGCCTCCTTCACGAATAAAGTAATGCCCCACAAACAATTTTTTTTTTTTTTTTTTTTTTTTTAAAAAAATAGAGATGTGAACACGGAATACGTGTCACATCAATATTCTTACTATTTTCAAACTAAGCTAAGCGCTTGTACTATGAAAATAGGACTAACTTGCTAGTCTGGAGTGAGGATCGAACCCGCAACCTTTGGATCACGAGGCCAGTGTCCTAACCACAAGACCAACAAGCTACTAAGCAATTTAATTTATTTGACTATTTTATGAATCAGTACGTAAGTTGTTATAATGTACGTCTGTCCTAATTCCAGGCTCAAAAATATTGTCCATTAATTGTCTTGTTCCTATTGGCAATGGCAGTGTTTAAGATGTCAGTTTTTTCCATGATTCCAGTTTTCCGTGTTGAGAACCGCAGCACCAGAGCATAAAATGGACAAACTGCGATCGAACCCAGGAAATGGACGCAATCTAAGATCGTAAAGGAAATCCAAGTGTATTCAATTTTCTCTTTAAACGTTTGCAACCAGATTTGCTCGGGTTCACATCTCCAAATTGAACATTAGGCCTGGCCATGTTGAGTTTGCTTAGTTTTTTTTATTTGTCTCCGCCCAATTCTGACAGTTGTCTGAGAAAATTTAATCCCGTAGATAAAATACCCGGTGATCCAGGCTTTGTTACTACTCATATTGGAAAACTCGTTAGGTTTTAGTAAAATTTCCACTGGTTTAATTCTATCAAAATAAATAATATATGATACCAAAATATAGAGGATTTTTTTTAAATTGTTATCAATTTCTTTTGTAACAAGCCGAAAATCTACTGTTTTTAATGCGTATAGTGTTAACTTTGTGGTTGGACTTAATTGAATTGAAAATTAATTTCAATAAACTTTTTGTAAACATTTTTATCTGATTTATCTTCTATTTCGAATATAGTGTTTTGTATTTAACATTTGTGCTGTAATTTTCAAACTTATATGACGAATAAAAGATTCTGTACATAACCTGATTACGATGAAAATTCTTATTACCTACTACGAACGTCGATGATTCCCATACCATGTATATACATCAAGATGGACATACAATAACTATATACTTAATTTTGCGTCGTTTCCGGTAGCATCGAAACCGGTGGACGTTTAAAGTAGTTTACATCCCTTCGTTAGTTTTATCGAAATCAATTATAATAGTAAGAGTCAAAAATTTATTCGTTATTTTTTTAATGTTCCGAAAAACCAACCCATAAATTGTAAAATTGTGTTGTTTTTATATGTATGCACCTTTTGGTCATTGTTTTTGTTTCCATTGGCAGATAATTCAATATTTCATTGGGCCAAGCTGCACTGCATGTACGTATATAATCATTATCAAGATATATTATGGATAACTTACAGTTATTTATAAGATAAAGTAGATAAGAGTTATTTATAAGATAAAGTAGTTATATAAGTCTTTTGGGTGTTTATGGAGCGCTAAAACAGTGTTTCGATATTGAAATTAAATTTAATAAAAAAATGTAGAATCTGAAAAGATATTTTGTGCAAATGAATTATGTCAACAGCATACGTCGCCGAGTTCACGACGTCACCGGGAGCACTTAGCACGGAGGCGGGCTACTCCGCGGGAATTTCCGGTTCGAGCTTTTCATACTTTCATATCTTACAAAAATGTTGTCACCAAAAGTCTGACAAAATGTCATAATTTTTCACATTTGTTAGAAGCATACTTCAAAATTGTAGTTTAAGAAAATATCTCACCTAGGTATTTTATTCATATTAAGAATTTTTTAAATTTTTTATTAAAACGTTAAAAAACTAATATTTATTGCCATTCTCTCTCTCTCTCTCTCTCTCTCTCTCTCTCCCTCCGTCTGAGGCTGATAGATGTCAGCCTCTACAGTATCTGCAGGAACGATTTTAGAACTGATCAACTATAGTTAGAAAATTAAGTTTACTCAACAATGCATCAGAAACCTGATTTAGAAATAGACTGAAAAAGCACCTTTATCTTTACAATCTACAATAGATCTTATAAAGAGCATAGAATTGACACTGCTTCGCTCACGTGCAAGACATTGCTTAAAGTCTTGATGAATCATATGTCACAAAGCCCAAATATTATAAAAAAAAAACATTTTGAACAATTATGTTGTACGGATCAGAGTATAAGGCGAAATAGATAATATTAATGTGGGTTAGTTAAATTTAAAAAAATATTAAGCACCATATAAATTGTTCAGAATGAATACCTTTTTAAATCCATACGTAATATTTTTAATAAACAGCAACTCAAAACTATCTATTATGCTCTTGCCCAGTCATTTTTGAAATATGCGATTCCAAGTTGGGGAGGTACTTACAAAACCACATTAAAACCAGCTATAACGGCACAAAAAACCTTGCTCCGAGTCATTAATAAGAAACCATTCACATACCAATCAGACAGACTATTCAGAGAATTTAATGTACTGGACGTTAGACAGCTGTTCGTTAAGTCTACCCTCATCTTCTACATCAAAAACACAAACCACCTAACAGCAACCAGTAACTCGCATTCACATAATACTAGACAAGCATTACGAAACCTTGACGAAATACCAAAAACTAAGACAACACATGGACAGAAAAATTACTCATACATAGGGCCTAAAATATTTAACATATTTAAAACAGACTTCCCGGAAATCAGAATATACTCAATTAATAAAATAAAAGCTTTAGCAAACAACTGGCTTACCTCTAAAGGTAGAACAGCAACTGAAAATTTACTTACTGTAATTGCATAATAATGTCTTCAAATAAAAATATATACCTATATAAATTAATTAATTAATTAAGGAAAATAAAAAATAATTTTAAACAAAACTTTAACCCTTTTTACATTAAACAATTATTCTACACATATTTACACTTGGACTTATGACTAACTCAACTTTCACTAACATTCCACTTGATACTCTGTAGATACATAATAACTACCTTATGAAAATAAATACTACTGACAAACTCGAAAAAATATTATAATTGTGTTCTATAACGCCACTCTGGGACAGGCGTAGCCTAGTAGAGTGGCATAATCCACAAATTAAACAAAGCAAAAAAAATTTGTAATTTATCTTATGTTTTATTGTTAAATTGGTATTAAGTATCTTTATTTGTAAACAAGGATTTTTTTTAAATAAAAAAATAAAATAAATGATGCAGCCAACCGCAAGTCCGGTAATTAGCAAGCTTACGTGCCAGGTTAGTCTCAGCCATAGCTCAACATATTTTTCGACACAATGCATAATTACGTATCACATAGAATACGTAATTACACTTTATGCTCTAAATACTCACATTAAGCCATCTTCCACACGGCAATGCAAACTCCAAACACAACTTATTTTTCTAAAGAGTTTAATGAGTAGTATTTTAAACATTGTTTTTTTAAACCACCATTACTGAAAGCAAACCAGACCGTAATATTTTTAAACATATTTTTATTATTATTAACACACACAGTTTAATCCATTTCCTCTCCTTCTGCCGTTTAACCCATGCATTTATCATTATTTTTTTTTTTAAATAGAGATGCGAACACGCAATTCGTGTCACATCAATATTCTTACTATTTTCAAAATACGCTTGTGCTATGAAAATAAGACTAACTTGCTTGTCTGGAGTGAGATTCGAACCTGCGACCTTTGGATCACGAGGCGAGAGTCCTAACCACAAGACCAACAAGCTACTCAAAAAGCTAAACAAACTTTAACTGTTAGACTTTAAGTTGTACTTTATTTCACTTACTGTTATTTTATTAATCTTATTAAATAATTTTCATTCTCACTTGTCCAAGGCAACTTGACGAATCACGTTAATGGCCCAATTTTGTTGTTTTTGTCAAATTATTTGTTAACTTGGTAAGTTGGACATGTTGAATGAATGAATGAAGAAACATATGTAAGAATTAAATACATATATCCCAAGTGTTGACGATGCCAGAAAGAGAGGGGGAAAATCTTGCCATGACCAGGTTAAACAGAAACTAGAAGATAGTCATGTTAGAAGTCTCAACAAACAACAAACAATAACAAGTCAAGCTTACGTGCGAAGATGTATGAATGTGGGTGAGGCAGAATAGTAAGGCACTCCATCTCTTTGCCTAGGCCCATGGAGAAACGACGTAGAATTAGTTGATCAATTTTCAAAGAGCTCTTTGATTTCCCAGATCATATAAAATCCATTACGTCACATTCGCGTACAAGTAAGCAGAGCATAAAGCGCTTATTACAAGGCCTCACTCACATTTTGTCAGTTTTTGCGGTCTCTCTTAGGCCAAGAAAATCTCGTTATCGTTGAAAATATTTTTCTTTGAATCATATTTTTAGTAAGAGCCAACAGGTGCCCATGTGAAAAAACATCAAAGATTTTTAATCTCCTGCGCCAGGAGACCTATAAATTGTTTCTTGCTTATAAAGAAGCTGTAATGAGATAAACTTAAGGAGAGTTTTCGATCGTAAATTTCAACAAGACCTCCTCTTTGAAGTATAATGGCTCTTTTTAATAATAATTAAAAAATATCAATATATTTTCTTCACTCTAATTTATCCAAACATATTTTGAGTAGTTATATTATTAACTTCTTGGAAATTCATACTCAGATAGTGATATATTATTTTATAATATATGGATACGACATTTTATTTGACTTGCCTCAAACCATAGATACTTTCACGGAACAGGAGACGAATAAAACACTTCGACTTAATTAGACTTTTATTTATTACGCAGAAAGCCACTGGACACTAGTTAAATCGGAGCTTTAAATTTACGGACACTTTATATTTCCAAAATATTTCACACACTTATTATTACATCGTTTCTTAATTCGCACTAATTAATGCTGTTTCTATCGCTCGGATCACTTTCGAAAATATTCCGTTCAATTCTCTCATGTAGGACTTTGCCCGATATCCATCACTTGCTGTACAACGCGCTGATTATACTACATACGTGCTGTGGTTTTATCGCTGGAGTGTCGCACATATTAAACGTCAAAACAAAGTCTCGATCCGCCGCGTGCGCGCTAGGTTTTTTATACCAAACATTGGTTTTGCGATTCTTTGAAAACATTTTTTTTCGTTTCCAGCAATTTCTCAAAATTTTCAGCGCTTTTGAAACTTTGAAATTTTCGAGAATATTCCTGTCAATTCCATATTGTTCCAGAGTGTTGACGGAGTGCTCCAGAGATTTTGAGATATTTCGATAGAATGCAATTAAACCGAGTATTTTTATAGGATAGCCCAGGTCAACCCTTACGATCTGTATGAGCTAACTTAATTGATGACTCTACACAATGCGACCTTCACCAATCCCATTGTAAATACATTCACACATTAATAAAATTTTGAAAGTTGTAAAATAGCTTCTTGTCCTTGAGACTTCTATAATTTATCTTAATTAGAAGACATGTAATTACAAATATCCATATTAACTTCTACTGGAGAGTTTAAAGTCATCCAACTGATGAAACGGAGTATTAAAGATCAGTTGTCAGGCATTTGGCATTTGTACAAAAAGCACGAAGAGAACGCAAGACGGCGATAGTTTGTATATACTCTAAGGCGAATGAATCCCTAAGACTAGGTGTTTGTATGGTGGATTACAAAAGCCAAAAGTTGTCTCCAGAAAAACACACGAGAGCACATAACCCCTATCTCATAAAATGTCTGGTACTAAACATTTCATTTATGGACGTGGACCAGGTGTGTACTGGTTATTCATAAATTAAATTTTGCTCGATACACATCACTTGACATTGCTATAGACAACGTAAAATGAAATGCACAAAAAATCCCAAATTTTGCTCTACATTTTACTGCTGCTCTTCACGTGGTTCGAGGGCGAAATTCAATTCGTGGACAGTGGTCGTAATTAAATAGTTTTTAAAAATAATTCCTTGTATATTTATTGAAATGTTATATTTTCGAAGCTGTCGAGGCCACTGAAACCACAGCCAAAATTATTCCAGCGCCGCCTGGTCAATCTAGTATAAATATTATTATAAATATTATTATAAAAAATATTATTTGTGTAAGTAACCTTTTTTTTAAATATTATCTGGGTAAACGAGAATTTCCAACATATTTTATATTTAGGCGGTAAATAATTGTTAAATTTTTATAATATTATCGATATATTGTTTATTGAATAAGAGTTAACTTTGTGGAATAATGTATAATAATTATATATAAATATATTATTTTGTGGATATCTTATTTTTTATCAGTATTTTTAATAAAATCTTGTAAAATAATTTCGTTCTTTGTCAGTCTGTCTATCTGTCGTCTGTCTGTTGGTCCTTAAATTCTTAACTTGCTGGAATCAAAACTTCAGATAATCAGAGTGTGACACGCAATCCGCGCGCGGTTTAAGCGACACGCAAAAGTCGAAATTACACGGTCTTGATATTTTTCTATTATTGTTTTATTATATTTAGTTTTAGGTTTAAACAGTCAATTTAAAAAAAAAATGTTTTCTATTCATGAATTTTCTGGTTATTCTGAATATTCCCGTTATTTTTAGCGGGTGTGCGGCTAGTTTATTATATAAGTTTGTAGCTTCCTACTCATCTAAATGCTAATAATTTGATGCGATGTAGTTTCCTCTGCATACTGTATTTGATTGAGTCCTTTTAAATAACTCTAATACCCATATAATCCACAAAATATTTAAACAAATTAGCGCTGTGTTCGAATTTCAGAAACGTTCTTCTCCTGTCAAGTTTCCCGCCATGCCCAGCAGTCGACCAATAAGCGTTGCAGAAATTTGATTCATTACCCGTCTAGATAATTAATCACCACGTTAATGAATATTAAGTAAAATTAAGTTTTAATTGCGAACCTTCGTCGTGGAGCCTCAAGGAGATCCCATTATTTCTCTTCCTCAGATTAAAGAGTACAATTCTCACAAAACAGAGATTAATCAATCGCTTAAAATTATATAAAAATTCAAATCTAGTTTCTATGGCCCAGGAGTGACTAAATCTATCGGCTAGTAACCTGGATAAATAAATAATCGTGCGTATGATAATACGAGACCTACAAAAAGCCGCCCTTTGTGAAACGTTTTTGGAATTTTAAATTGATACCTTATAAGAATCAAATACAAGGTCTGCTGGATGGAGAATGGTTCTGTTTGCTGATTTTGTCTCGGATATTTTTTGTTAGAAGTTGCAACATTCAAGAAAGGCCGTATCGAGAATATTAACTACGGCCCGAAATGGAATATCAGAGCATATTTAATTTAAAAATATACATAGGTACGAGTTGTTTTAGACAAATATGTTCCATTCAAATCGGGAAGACGCAATATTTAGTGGTTTCAAATATAATCTCAATGTATTGTATTTTTCTTTCTGGTAACAGAAAGACCATATATTTTAAGATTAATCAACGCAACATACTGTATCTATATTATGATTCCGCTAAATAAACATCGATTTATGCCTTTTTTCTATTGCCAGGTTCAAAAAGAAATAAAATATATTTAAAAATAAAAATATATTTTAAAAAAAGAGGTGTGTAGTTTATTTTAAAATACAATTAGATATTATGTAATGTGAAGAAATGTATTATATATACATTATTTAACATTGAAGTCACTTAGTGAGGCGAATTTTTATTTTCTTATGTTAACACGTCGAAATTTTTATTTTCTGTCAATTTTATTTTTTCTGCGAGCAATTATATTCTTGATGTTTAATTTTTAGATAAGAATATGCGTTTGGTTGGAAATGTTTCAAACTCGAACGCATACGGCGACGTACCGTCTTTATCATGATTGCAGTATGCAGTGCGTGGTTTTGTCATTACCAGTATCAAAAAAGAACTAAATCGTGTGAAAAGTAACAGGTAATAGCCAATTACTGACACATAGCTGCCTGCAGGGCCTAGCAGCAAGCAATCAATTAGTTGGAAATTCTTGTGCCTACATACTTATATATTTACCAAAAAAAAAATTTTTTAAATCCATAACAATTCAAAAACTCATCTGAAATACATATTTTTGAAATATGAAAATTCTTGTGCTTACCTATTTATACAGCAAAAAATATTTATTTTTACTCCCTTTATATTAACTCGTGGGTCTGTTTGCTTGCTTGCTTGCCGGCTTGCCGTCAACAAAAACTTTGGATCGATTTTTGACCCTTTTCCCGTGACCCAGTCGAGCTGAAACACGGCAAGTAGACTCGTGGCGACGATCAAGAAGATCTATCAAATTTTCGTTAAAAAAAATAATAATTGTAGTATAATTACGGATTTTTAGAAATTTTATTGTTTTTTTTCAAATTGGAATCATTAGAAAAGTTTGATTATTAGCAACGGCGGCCCAATAACTTCTAAATATTTTCTATTTTCTAATATATATATATTATATAATAGAAAATAGAAAATATTTATAAGAATATTTTCTAAATTTGAATTACTCCGTCGGTATATATAATAGCTACTTCACTACGAATGTCGAAAATCTAAATTGACTGACAAATGTTTTTAGAATTTAATCTTCAAAGCATGAAGTGTCTTATCAAAGCTCAAAACATTTTAGAAAACTCATGACATTTTAGAAATATATTAAATTAATGTAAGTTTAGTGTTATGTTGTATGTTTTAATTCATCTTTATTTGTTGTTTTATTTTACAAAGGAAGGGAGTATAATAAAAACTCGTGGCGTCTGCTAGCTTGACGAAAAAAATTTGGATCGATTTTTAATCCTTTTCCCGTGATCCAATCGAGCTGAAACTTGGCAAGTAGACTCGTGGCGACGATCAAGAAGATCTATCAAATTTTCGTTAAAAAAGTTAATAAATATAGTATAATTTTGGATTTTAAAATTTTTTAATGGTTTTTGCATACAACTCAAGCAAGACATGAAACCCGAAAATGAGAAAGGAAGTATTGTAAAAACTTGGTTTTTATGGGTTACTTTTTTACTTCCTTTCTTTTAACTCGTGGCGTCTGCTTGCTTGACGCAAAAACTTTGGGTATATTTTTAACCCTTTTCCCGTGATCCAGTCGAGCTGAAACTTTGCAAGCAGACTCGTAACTCGCGACGATCAAGAAGATCAAATTTTCGTTAAAAAAAAATTATAGTATAATTTTGGATTTTTCAAAATTTTTAATGGTTTTTTCATACAACTTGTATGGAGATTCCGACGCATATGGTAGACACGAAACCCGAAAATGAGAAAGGGAGTGTTGTAAAAACTTGGTTTTTGTGGGTTAGTTTTTTAAGCCGATATCATAGTTCAGAAACTCGTCCGAACTTTTATTTGTGTTGCATTGCAAATCTGTGGTTGCCATAATATTAAAATCATTTAAAGATTCCTATGAAAACAATTCATGTTTTAATAAAAATAAATCGAAGAGTCTCTTGAAAATAAATCAGGCGTTCCCATAAATAATATAGGATTTTGAGAAAAATATGGTATAGGTATGGTATTCCTTTGAGAGGTGAATACTCCATTTATAATAGACGTCTCGTTCAGACCTGAATATTCCACAGCGCCAAGTGATGATGATGAAGCCAAGCTAAGCCCGGAAATATTATTGACTAAATCTGCTACATGTCTGTATATTAAATGTACATTTCTTATGAAAGATAGAAATAATGCTACCAGGTATGTTGAAGTTTTAAAAAACACACACAAACGGGCATGACCCAAAAAATGTATCCCCGGTCCCCGGTCAAATTCGAAGCTTTGCAGAGCGATTCGTTTCTTTGTATTTCTTCTCCCCCATACATTTGATTACGGCTCGGCCGGCGATGCATCGAGCCTACGTGAGGCGAATCGGGAATTGTAAATTGTCGAAATGTCCCCGGAATGCCTTGCATTATTCCTCAGCATTATTCCCGGTTGGCAACATTTCAAAATGCAGTTTGAGTTCAGGGGACCACGAAAAACGGGATGATTCAATATGACGCGCTGGCAATAACGCTTATTCAATTCTATGTATTTTTTACACGGGAATACTAATTTGTTTTCCGTTCTGTCGCAGTTTTTTTTCGTTTGTTTTCTGTATGCCAGTATAGAAAATAGCGGTGCCTATTGATACCTTTTTTTATTTAATGAATAATACATATGATTTATTTTATAACAATGATAATTTGCAAATATTAACATCAAATTATTATATGTTATACCACACCAAAAACAATTAAGATTGTTGTGTGTGGTGAGGGATAATCGCTTACAATCATGTAGGTAGTGTAATCTAATTTAACAAACAATGAGCAGTTTTTCTTCAATTAATAGTTGTTATTAGTTCTCAGGATTTAAAGTAAATGTTTATTATGGAAACTACCTTATTTTTTTAACTGAATATTCATTAATAAATTGATACAAAATTAAAAGACAATACGTTAAATAAAAAGTTTAAAAAAAAGTATTTTAAATCTTTTTTTGCCCTCCAATATTTGATATTGAAAAGCATTGGAGAAAAATCGTATTTGTAAATTATCAAAATCAAAAGTTAAAAAAAAAAAATCTATTCAACCAGCTTTCTACATTAATAATAAATATAATAAATATATATTACAAAATAAGGATAAAGATGATTCTTTAAAAAAATCGTATTTATTAATTGATTTGTAATAATTGTAATTATTTTTTATAGGTAAAACGTGTAGAAATTTTGATGTAAGAGTTGAGAAGCACTAATTTATGGTGTTTAAATAGTAATACTTATTCCGAATTGTGAATCATCTCTTGATTATGGATCATCCTTTTGATTTTTATAAGGATTTATTTACAAATTTTACACACAAATTATACAGAATTACAGTTTGATAAATTAGAAATTTTGGAAATAAGAAAAGTGTTAACAGTAAATTGAATATTATTGATAACCAGGTCCGTTTTACAAATAGTTATCTTTTAAATTTGTTTGCATGTTGGTAATTATTTATTCATTTCTCATACATTATTTTTTATATTTTTCATATTTTAACTGTCTATACTACGATTTTTGGTTTATACTCATATATGAATATATATAATATCATAAATAATGTATCATATTAATCCTGATCATTAGTTCTGAAACATATTGATATTTTCAAGTGGTGAAAACAAAGTACATTTTAAGTAATTACATTGAATTAAATATAGATTCGTGGTACTTCATACAATATATATAATATTTAAATAAATAAATAATGTGCGTATTGTGAATTACTAAATTATTGTACTGTACACACGAGCCATTGTGTTATGTAAACTTCTTAATAATTTTGTATCCTAAAGATAGATCTCGCGAATTAAATGAATGGCGTGAAGGAAAAACAAATACTTTGAGTGTATCTGAGAAATGTTTTAAAAATATCAATACCATAATATGTTTGACTTAATTTTTTTCCAAGGAGGATTATACATATTTATATATGAAATCGCAATTATAAATATATAATAAATTCTGACTCTCCCTAACTCCCATGATATTTCGGATAGTCAGATACGTACGTGAAATATCAATAGGTCTGAGTCGTGAAATGTCTAAAGGTAGATTTTTCCAAGAGCACGCAAATAATTTAACCAGCCATATGTACTAACGTCGAGAGCCTATTTTTGAATGTTGGATTTCAGCTTAAAAAAACTGTAAATTCAGCGTAAGCAGAATTAGATAAATTCTTATTTCGAGGTCTACGAGGGATGGTTCAAAATCTTGATTTCTCAAATGGACCGAAATAATTTTATAGGGGTGGAATTTTTTGCTTACGCCAAACGATCGGGTCCCAATCTTGCTGGATGCTGGATTAGGCTCGAGCGGGCCTAAGTTGGTGATTTGTGTTCAGAAGTAGCAAAACAACTTGAATATCAATTTGATCAATGGGGTAACCCGAATATTGAATGTCTTGTTTACCGTTCGGCGGGGTGGTAAAAAATTGAAATTTATTTAGTGGATGAAGCCTGCTGCTTGGAAATTTGAATAAATAAGACGATTCCGAAGAGACGCCTAGCAAATATTTACTACGTGGAAAGACATCAAACACTTAGAGATTCGAATCACACATTCGACTGTATGAAAATAATGAATATTTACCAAATTTCTATCTGCCATACACAAAACATATAAAATTTAAGATGAATCAAATATTACTTTTAAATATTCTCTATAAATATATAATAATCAACAGAAGACTAATTAAAGGCCATTCAAAATCAAGAAGTCAAAATGTTGAACCAGTAACAAGATTTACATACCTTGGAGCCCTGATAATACACAAGAATACTTACTGCTGTGGAGATCCAGAAACGCTTAGTGACAGCAAATCGCTGTTTCTGTTCACCTCCAATATCAAGACTGCTCTCCAGAGACATTAAAATATTAATTAAGATAAATTATAAAAGTCCCACCGAGACTAAGCTACGTATATGAGGAAAGTGTATGGAAAAAACAAAATAAAAATTTTAAGCGATGGCCCAGGTATGTAAATAGCTGCGAAAATCTATGTAAACTTTTTCATTAGATTACAGATGTCTCTAGCATAGTCTCTGTGATGATCGAGATAGATATAGATTGAATAAATTCCGAAAAAAATAATATAATAACATTCGAAAACCCAAGTACGGGCATCAAAAATATATTCCTTCTATTTTGAATTGTTTAAAAGTAAAATCATAATTAATTTTTTCTCGGAATTTTACGCATTGCAAGAGGCTGACAAATATCAAATATTGAACCATACATACATTATTCCTTAGATATTAGGTATACAATAGATATAATTCTGTGTTAAAATTATAGAGGCTTTTCCCGTATCGTCGAATGTTTATTACAGTTCTTCTTCTTAAAATCAGTATGGGGATCTATTTTAAAATAATTTTATTTAAAATATTCTCGGCCATGTTACCGAGCTCGCCGGATGAGTCATTCATTATTGACACCTTACAGTGCAATAACAGTTATTATATAACGGACGACAGATTTCTATAAAGCATGCAGTTCCTAATCACGAGTTGCAGGGGGCCCCTCTGCCTTAGTAGTAACTTCCTATCTCCATATAGGTTACTACTAAGAATTGCCGGAAGGGCCTATTCAAAAGGACACAGAATACAAGCAGCCCTGGAGATACATCAATTTACATAGAAGCTGCTAGGAGGTAAATAATAATCAAAATAAAGATAATTTGAGATTGAGTTCCACCGCTCTCTGTCATCAAACCAGCAATATATTAAATTTATTATTAATTTTTCTGTTATCGTAATATTATTTTAGTAATAAGGTATTTGAATACATCAATCACACTTTGTGTTGCTCGATTAGATATTTTCGTTTGTATTGAATTTACCACGGCATGACTGGCGTTTAAAATTATCATAATATACACGTTTCATTTTTTATGTCTATCGTAATTCACCATTTTACTAGCTACATTAGAGCTATTCAACAAATGTAATTAGAACACGATCTTTTATCAAATTTGGCAATAATACGTTCCTTTTAATTGTATTGTGTAATATATATAAACATACAATTTCTAAAATGAATAGAACGGTGGTGCGACCAAACAGTACGGAGAGGCAGTTTGAAATCCTCAAGGTCACCGTGAGATGCTTTTGTGAAGAGATAATATGCCGACTTAATTTTTATATTCACCTTAATTTACCATTGTGCTAACCATAGTATAGCTACTCAACAAGTGTAATTAAATCACGGCTTTTTATCAAATTGGGTAATTACACGTTGTTTTTAATTGTATAGCATAATATAATAAAGCAGTGCATTTCTAAAAGGAATCGAACGGTGGTGATACCAAAGAGTACGGAGAAGCAGTTTGAAATCCACAAGGTAACCGTGAGGTGCTTTTGGTTTAGCTATCGGAAGAGATAATATCCAGACTTTAATTTTATATTTACCTTAATTTACCATTGTGCTAACCATAGTACAGCTACTCAACAAATGTAATTGGATCACGCCTTTTATCAAATTGGATAATAACACGTTATTTTAATTATATTGCGCAATATTTAACCATGCCTTTTCTGAATTAAATCGAACGGAGGTGCAATCCAAAGTTATTGAGAGGCAGATAGAAATCCACAAGGTCGCCGTGAGGTACTTTTGTTTAGCTATTGGAAGAGATAATATGCAGGCTTTATTTTTAGATTTACCTTAATTTATCATTGTACTAACCATAGTATAGATATTCAACAAATGTATTTGGATCACGGTCTTTTATCAAATTAGATAATTACATGTTGTTTTAATTATATTTCTAAATACATAACCATGCATTTCTGAAAATGCAGAGAACTTTTATAGCGCTTATAAGTTTATATACGCTTAAATTTCAATGTTTGTGTGTTTATATTTTTCAGTGTTACACGATTTGAAAAAAAATTGATCATGGAAAGAACAAATGAAACCAGTTCCAAACTGGTTGGATTAGGTCAGATAAGGTAAGATCAAGTTAGGGTTAGGACTTCGATGCAGAGTCTGCTCCTGGTTTGCACAATGATTGTCATGGACTGGAATAAGAACCAAAAGAAAAACCGTTGTGGCAGACGCCATGACGAAGTCGGCCTCGGTCCAACAAACGCCAAATATTCTCTCAAGTATAAACACGTATCCAGCTGTGCCGTCATTGTTTAATCAGAAAACAGGTTAAGCTTTGACCGCTCTAGGTGTGACACGTAAGAAGAGCCTTGTAAAAACTTACAAGGCTCTTCTTACGTGAATAAACATTCAGTAATTTAGATACACCTAACCCAATTCGCCATCACTGACTGGTTCACTGACCTAGAAATACAATTACAAACGACTTTTAACACTTAAAAGTTAGACACACAGAAGGCATTAAATTAAAAACATGTGTCATATAATCAATTTTAGGGGTTGCTGGAGAGATTCATATTAAGGTTAGTTGACTTTTTTTCTTACTATAAATTCTGAATTCTCACTCAAAATATTAGTGCTAAATGAAATGACATTTGACGTAGGTACAAACTTGAAATGAGCATAAGAATATCAGAGATATTTTATGAGCACAATGGAGTACAATAACCATGAGCTACCTATTAAGAATCACATGAGAATAAAATCCTTATCTCTTACATTGTCTCGAGTCGATAATCTCATAAAAATATATCATCCGTTTCTACCAAAATTCTCCATATTTTACTTGATTTTTATGTTCAATACTATAGATTTATATTAAATTAAACATTGTTTGTAAAATGTCATAAATCAGAATAACAAATATTTAAAATCACATTCAGAAGTTCTCAAAGATTCAAACTAATTATGAACAATTTCATTAACGATCAATAAATCTTTAAAAAAGCTTTAGTCGAGTCCGGCGAGACACCGAAATAGAGACCCGAACTGATTACAAAAAGTTACCAAATAAGCCCGAAGCTGCTTATAAGCACGGCTCAGATATTCCCTGAAGATGACATCAAACTTAGTCCCGCACCCGTCAGGCGCTGTGTAAATACCCCCAAGCCATGTAAGGGCTTAGGGCCGACCAGTTACGGGATTTGCATTAATTCCTCCTAGCAAAACATGGACGCGGCAGAACCGGGATGAACGGGAGGAGATATTCAAAGCCGACAGACGATGAATATATAATTCAAGACCATTTCAATCGGCACTCGACGATAATTATGTTTGCCATGTACCTACGACAATAGTGCACTGTACTAATTGTTGTCAAAATCTACGCATCCAAATCTGCGGAAGACGTACTGCGATATTTTTAACATATGACATGTTTCACGAGAGGTTTCGTGACAACGTTTCTGTGCATTATATGAGAACGTATTATACGAGAACATGTGTTTAACTAAGGAACCAATAATTTCTACCTCCCTACTAACAGAATATGTATATTTCAGAGACGTGCAGTGAGAACAAAAAGTATTTATTTTAAAAAGAGACCGAAATAAGAGATATATCTTATGATATTCCAATCACAGTAATTAAAATATCATTCATATTTTTATTTCATAATATTCTGCCAGAAAAATATATAATTTTTTTTTTCCAAATATATGTTTAAATATAACTTGGAACACTTGTTCTCACTGCACGCCCTCGGTACATTTATATACCCAAGCAAATAGTTTGTGGTCGATAAGCTTTTTAACATTACTTTATTTGATACACTTATTTTGCAGTTTTATTTTTTAATGTAAAATAAAATAAGATCAACACGCTATTATACTTACTAAACGCCGATTTATCGGCACTGAAATAAGCCTGTAACGATATTGGCCTATTCAAATAGACATTGCTGAAAAATTATACGAAAATATCTATCTGCTTAAAGCTCATGATAAGGAGAAGCCCCAAAATTTATAAATACTCTAAAATTAAATATTTGCCGGATAAGTAGGTGCGGGCCTTTATTATTTCTTATAAGCCTTTATTATTTCTGCACGCGGGCGTGTAAAGCAGGCTTTATGTTATTTTATTTTGACGAAGCGAGCCAATCAAAAACGGTTGTCCGCGTAACGGGTCGGGCCAATGAGAAGCGTTCTGGGAGATAGACCTTTACCTTTATACGTCGGTTGGAGTCAAAAATGGCGAGAAATTCTGACTACATAAGCCATACAAATTCGAGGAGCTGCCTTTTTCCTTCAGCATCAACGTCGGCCGGAGGCCCTTGTGGAGAGAGGACCGAAATACCATCAGTGAGGCAGAGAGGCAACAACACTCGAAGATACAGCTAAGCATTTTCAATATTATTTATTTCTATTGCCTTTTTCGTGTATTCAATTTAGAACTTTCTGGATCGTAACAAATATTGATACATGTTGTGGATTGTTTCGTTACGTATTTTGGGCCTAGGGATAATTATTACTAGGCGCGCATCGGATTTAATATACAAGAAATCGTAGTATTGCGGCTGTGATAATTCCAGCGGGTGAATTATTGCATAACGCTTATGAAATGTTTAAGTGCGTCGCGGTCCATATGGAAAATCATTTAAATTTGATATTCATATATTGCCAAAGATATAGAGGCTTTAAAATGGTATGTTTTACTGACGAAGGGTGTTTGTTTCGTAGGACTTGAAATTCAGAATAATTGTGTATATTTAATGTCGCGAGGTTCGGAATGTACGAGAGATTCTTCAGGGCGGATGTATCTTTATGCCAAAGAATGCTATGTTATCTATACTGGCGATTGAATACACGGATTTCTATATGATTTGTATTATTTTTGGAATAATTGAGATCGGGGTAATTATGTGGTTTTGATATCACGATTGTCAGTGTGATATAAATTCAGATCGTACGAGAAATTTCCTACAAATAATATATTTTAAAAATGCATCTGGATTTTATATTTATTTTATTAAAACATGTATGTGTGGTTATTGGACAAGGTACATGTTTGTATTGCGTATCATTGGGCAATCGTTTTAAACACGATTTGTTCCTATCAAGTTCTTATATAGACGTATTTCGAATTGTATATATTGTAAAGAAATAATTAATTTAGATACAGTCGGTCTTCAGCTAAGGATCGCGGAATTTGGTACTAACGAGCAACATTCTCGATGGAAGGAAAGTGAAAGGCTGCACAGGCGATGGAAATTTGCTCAATTTTGGAGAGGACCCGTTATATGACTTCGGATCAGGATGCCATTTCAGAAGCAGACCAACTACAGAAATAAGATAAGAACCTTTAATATTATTTATTCTTTATTTTCCTATGTGTATCAAATGGAATGTTCGTGCTATATAATTTGTCATTGTCACATGGTCACTATTCATTTCATTACGTGGGTTCAGAGTTCGACGGTAACGGACGCGGTAACAAGTTGGTACTTGTCGGGACGTGACGTCGGGATTATTTCTTAATTATCTTTAGGATAGAAGCGAGGTCATTGTACGTGCATTCTGCATTTCAAACGTTTTTCTAACATATATAAATACATATTATTGCGTTTTACAAATTGAATAGGATCGCGGGAAATAGGCATTTCGTCCGGTTGTGCAATATTAACTTCCAACGTAGCATAATGAGATCTTATTACCGGTGCTAGACTCTCGAGGTTAGTCACGTGATTGTTGTATAAATGGAATAATGAAGGGGGTTGAAGAAAGAGATACACTCGCGATACAGATAGTTGTATGTAACTGGGATCAAATGACGGGGTGCGTGTTCTCGGTCCAGGGGATGAACGGGACTGCGGGGACACTCTGGGTGGGACTAAGTAGAATTGCGCAAAGCCTCCACACAGTTAAAATGTGTTCAGTCAAGCAAAGGTGAAGCTTTTCGAATCGGTCCGGAGAGTCGTGCCTCAAACACAGCCGGAGGGAAGAAACCCCTACGTTCTTTCACTCCCCTTGGCCCGACGAGCTCGAATTCCGGATATGAATGTTCATGAATGTCAGCTATAAGACTCAGGTAGCCGTACCTCAATCAAAACCTTCGTTCGAGACCTCATCAACGTACGAGACAGGGCGTTCCGCATGGACGAGCAACTATGAGAAGCAGGAAGCAATTTAATAATCTATACACTGCGCGAGGACATTACTAACACCATCATACTCATCATTCACCACCTTTTCTAACTTGCTGTATACAGAAGCCTCTCGAGGTTCTCCTTTCCCGGCCAGCGAGAAACATATCGAGTACAAACATTTTGAGTATTGTGTGTGTATTTAATAAGTATAACCGTGTATTAATCGACCGTGATTTATCTAATCTGGATGACCGGCAGATCCAGTATACTATTGCATTAAAAAAAAATACGTAAAAAAAATAGATATTGCGTGTTGTTGCGCAATATTAGCGCTAAGTTCCTATTATGTACCGTCGGTTGTATTATGCGGATACCAAGTTATACTCAGAGCGCCCTAGGCTGTATTTCGCAAGTGGTATTTATCTATCTGAATATTCCATCGTAATCGTGACCCCGCACTCAGCCGTGGAATCCGTCCACAGGTGCTAATATGAGACCTCGGTAACCAGGCGGCATCGTTCTAGGCGAAAAATCTACGTAGACATATTTATGTTCGCGACGCCGCTACCGGATGCGAGGAAATGACGGATGCGCCACCATGAAAGGCGATTTTGTTAGTCTGTTCAATCGATCGTCGTTTTGAGTCCGGCTCATGTTGCGCGTTAATAATGTTAGGTTAGTTTCACCTCGTATGAATACAATGGCATTTCTTCTGCTACGCTACTAAAGTACTGAGTAACCGCGTCACAACGAGGAGTCCTATATTACTATCACTAGACGATTACTGGCCAAATTATATGTTAGACTAAACGTAAACTTAATTCAATCACGTAAATAAATTTTAAACTTAGCTTTGAGCTTGCAAAAGCAGATCTCAAATAATATATTAGACTTTTAATAAATAAACTTAAAGTAAAATCACTTTTAAAACTTTTCTTAAAGCCTTCTCTTTTAAACTTCCCATTTAAACCTCTTCCAAAAAAAAAGCTTCACCCCAAATACACCCTCACAACGGGGCAAACGTTACAAGCCGGACGTTAAAAATTGTGAATTTTAAATAGATAGAAAATTGTTAAATATATATATTAGGGATATTTTGAACAACTACTATAGAAAATATGAGAGTGGACTGTAATAAATTATAATTTTGCTACGGGTATGTATGTTTGTAGAGACAAGCGAGGAATGAGTGTGTCGTACAAACATTCTCTACATATGCTTGTGTCTCATATTTTTTAATTGATAACATACATAACTCATTATGGAAGGAGTAAAGATTTAATATAATATGTTATTAATAATACATTAAATAACAGCTACATAGGTCGCAAACAGTAAAGGACCTATTTTAGAAGTAATGGACACCGATTAAATTTTATTTTCATAACTCACCGAAATCGACCGAATTGGCATTGAATCATTTCTTTGAATTTTATGTATACATTTGTAAAGAAAACAGGTGAAATTAATTGGTACTTTAACTTATCATCGATATCAGCATCCTTATCCATTATCGATCTACTACTGGATGAAGGCTTTCCTAAAGCTTCTGCCACTCTCTTCGTTCCTCTCCCAATATTCGCGATGTCACTCGCACTGCTCCGATGATTTCATTATCCGTCGAAGTTTTGGGCATCTTTGAAGAATTTGTAAATGAGTATCCGATTTGAAATTGATAAATCTTCCATTTTTCTGCTCTTGTTTCTTTGTTTTAGAAAGACTTTATCAAAAGCATAATACATAAACGTCCATAGCATAAAGACGTTAAATATACACATAAACATGTTCTATGTATTCATACTTTTAAGTTTTTATTTATCGCAGAAATATGCAACACGTATTGTCCAGAATCAAGATGATATGCAGTCGCGACAAACACGTTTGCATCCATTAATTACATTTCACCAATTACGTCCGCTCCTGTCTTCTTAGATACCTTTATTTAATAACATTAAGTCAAAAATTATGCAAAAAAAAAAATCGTTACGCCAAAAATAATAGAGTTACGCTAATATGAGAAGTACTTATATCACAAGAATAGTTTATCAAGAAAGGGCTATTTTATATTCAATACAAATTTAAGGTATTTTTTGTATTTAAATCAGATTATCTAAATCACTTAGTATATTTATTATTGATGAATTTTGTAGAGATCATTCATGATGATCATAAAACCGGATTGAAAACATTAAGTATATTATCTCTTCTTGTATATTAAATATATTAAAATATATTAAATATATTAAGTATATTAAATAATTTACTACTCGAATTTCTAGAGAATCACAATCTTTCATCGATACGTGAAGTTTTAATTATATTACTTTCAAATATGTATTTTGTTTTATTTGGATTAGTTTTAAATACAAACAAATAATTTGTAGGGTTTCACCGTACACACACCTACAGCAACCAATCCAGATCATAACACACGCGCCGAAGCAGAGGACACACACGTAACCTGGAGTATAAATGCACTGCAAGCACTCACACATACAAGGCATTGGCTGGCCTACATTATGCTGACTAAGAGAAGTTAGGTCAGGTTAGAAGTTAGAAGTTAGGAAGTTAGGTAGAAGTGCACCAGCGACTGGGCCAGAAAAAGGATCATCGAATAAATAAAAAATATACGTCCTCGCGACTATCATACACAGTGGTGCACAGGTCCTCTCACACGACGGCACGCTGCTAGTCTCGGTGCCGGTAGGAAGGTCAATAACTACATCGCAGTACTGACTTCCGAAACCATTATGCTGCACATCAGAAGCTACGCCATAACGTCACCTCTACTCATACTTCAGGAGTAACTGACCATGGACAGCCTTACGATAAATCAGGGCTACACAGCCGCCGCAAGACGACCTACACATGCAGGACTACGCAGTCCTAACCTCTGGATCTCCAAGGAAGCTTCTATCATCGATATCATCGTCACGATATCATCAACACGGAGTCAATTATTATTCACATTGTATATTAGGGACCTTGCAGATAATAAATAAAGTATTGAGATCACTCTCTCATTTACAACCACCACCAACCATAAAGTGGTGACACCCGATGTGTGGTGGACCAATTCATCCCTAAATTGGTAACCACCAACGTTCACCTCATCCCTAAATTTGTGGGCCCCGACGTGGCAATCGGCAAGCACAAAAGTGGCTCTAAAAATTAATAAGGTATTGAGAAGAAGAGCAGTTACTGGTGTAGGAGTGGTTGTAACAGAAATATTGAGAGGAGATGAGAATCTATTTACAAAAATCGTTTCTTTTAATATTATATCATATTTTAAGCTCCAATGAAAAGACGGATTTTCTTTTTTTCTTAGGGCGGATTTAATTTTTTGATTGGTTAGAATATTCTGTTGTTTTTTTAGTCAATTTTTGTACGTTTTATTTGAGAAATTGATAAAACTCTCAATATAAAACATTACATTAAAAGTTTTTTTAAACTAATGCACCTACATACTTCATAAATATAAAGTTAAATTAAATAACTGATAACTTTGTGATGAGATTGTCATTTACTTTTGTACTTAATTTTCATTTTTGGTATTGTGTCCGTTTGCATTATTAAAAAATATTATAATTTGTAACCAGTTCGTTTTACGATAATTTTATGAAAAAAGTTTAGTGGTATTATTGAAATGCTTGTAGACTAAATAACATTGTACATTTTTGCTCTACATTATTTTCATTAATTGTAAGGGATGTTTTTAAATATAAAATATAAAAAATATATTAAATTATTGTTAAAAATAAAATAATTTACATTCAGATTGAACTTACTTTGTGTAATATAATTTAATGTTTAAGATTTTATCAAAAAAAATCTCTCTGTGAAAGTACCTATTTTCTCAAAAATAAATGAGTTCATTTGAAACGCACAAAATAGATTGTCACAATGTTGTCAACACATTTGTGTATTTATTGGTGTAAGGCACCTTCATTTTACCCCATTTGCGGTAACTAACTTACCATCACGTTTTCTCCGCAAAGATAAGCAAGGATGATAGGATACCGCACACTTCTATTCTGGCACATCATATTTTTCTCATACATTTTTACATCTTCTGAAGCACGATCTTCGGTTGTTGAAGCTTTTACCGTTCCTCCAACATCTGGTTTTAACGGACGCCCTTTGTTTCTGCTATTTTCAACACCCGTCTCATATTTTTTTCTTACCATTTCTTCACTTATCCGTTCCTCATTGGTAAAATATCTCAGTGGCCCTTAATTTATTCTGTCTACTGCACTACAGCTAACCTTATATTAATTTCTAATTCGTTCATTCTTCCCTTTATCTACTTATCTATTACTTTTAGTTTTGAACCGCTAATCTTGTAATAGATTCCTGTTGGTCATGATTTCATCAAGTCCATTTACTTTGTTTACCACATACACTTTCCTTTCTATATATTTCTCAACCTTTTCGACCGTAGTAAATATACTTCCCAAGTGCACCAACTTATTCATTTGTTCTAATTATTAATTGCTCACCATTATATACAGCTTAAAAGTTGTAAAAATATTAAATATTAAAAAGTGGTGTAAACAAAGTTTATTTCTATAAATTATAATTGTTAAAATATTATGTGCGGTAAAAAAATATTTTAAACAAATTTATTTGTATTAAATATATGAATATAAATTTATTTAAATATAAAAAAGGTAAATAGTAGTAAAAGAGTACCAGACACAAAGGTGTTTATAAAAACGAAAATAAATCAAGCGGAGCTTTTGATGACAAAAATTATTATTACATATGAGGTTGGTGACAACCCTGTAAAAAAGACAGGGTTTATCAAACGCTGTCACTAGTTAAACTATCACACGGATCTCGATGATAAGGGTCGCGGTCCGAGAGCGGGCTTTAATGACCGTAGTCCGAGCGTCTATAAGCCCTGACACACCAGGCCTGACTATCATGTATGGGATTAAGATTTCAAGCGCCGTGGTCTAGTTTTTCTTAGCGATTTGAAATTATTAAATAAAGTTCCTGACCATTACTTTAAGTGCACTTTGTTCTGGCCTCAACTAAATGGAATAATTAATGATTATAATTTGTACATTTATTTAATACAATGAGGTCATTTTCTCCTGATTTTAATAAAAATATTGGTTATAATAACGAAAATCAAATATTTTGCATAACTTTACGTATTAAAATAGAATAAACAATTTTGTAGAGTAAACAATACATGTACTTTCTTCGGTATAAGGAGACAAAATAAACTTAAATCTTATAGTCATCGATTATAAATTTATTTGTTTATTGTAGGCAATATTTAATTAATTTAAAATTTGGTTATTCTTTTAAAACATTTGGCTACGTGAGACAACATCTTAGAATTTGAAAGCCCTAAAACGTAAATAAAATTATCAATTTTAAGATTTTTCATTAATTTTTTTTTGTTTCTTTTTAATTTTATTCCAAAACAAAAAATTTAAGGATTTAAAAATAAAGCATTGTTTCTAAGTATTCAGCCTTTTTTAATTTTTTTTTTAAATATTTTTATTTAAAATATTACTTTTTAATTTTTTTTATTTATTTGGATTAAATTTTTTTATTGGATTTAAAAATAAAACATTGTTTCTAATTTTTCAGTCTTTCAAACACTTATAACGAATTACATTTAAGTGATATGTAGACCTCTTTCCACTTAATAAAGACAATCGAATTAGTATGAGTAAGCTCAGTGTTTCTTTGTATTGGTGTTTATACACGTTGTATTCTTGTGTTGGTGTTTATACGTAAACACCAACACAAGAATACAACGTGAGTCGTACGCACGGCTTGCACATACTATTTCAATTGTTTTTCTTGAGTGAAAAAGGTATTTATTTTTTAATGGAGAAGAATCTGCAAAGTCCTTTCATATCTTTCCAATTTACTGGTTTATAAAAGTTATTTTTTCTTTTAAATTACTACGCAAATTGTGATGCTGTCGCTGCTTCAAAATTAGTTAATTAGTGCCTTACTAACTTCTGTCAAAAAAATATTTTATATTATAGTGTCTTTTTAATATATATGACTAGACTTCCCGTTGCACAATGATGCGTGTAAATTTAGACTGGCGCCAGACTTACTGTTGGTTAAGTAACGATGAAAAAGAAGAATATTTGTGAAAGATTTATCGAAAAAATACAGAGAGGAAAATATTAAAGTGTTTAATGAAGATGGTGATGTTGATAGCATGCGCGCTCCACCATTGAAGCGTACGTAGCCAGGCAGCAGAAACATTTTTTTTATAAAATATATGTGAATGTGGAAAATTTAAAATAATAATGTATTTAAATAATTCAATATTCAATAAAATAGTAATGTATTCAAATAATTCAAAAAGATGATGAAACAAGAAAGAGATGCCTGAAGAGTGGAGATTAGGAATTGTGTGTCCACTACACAAGAAAGGCGACCAACTCGAGTGCTGTAATTACAGGGGAATAACGTTTTTAAATACCGGCTATAAAATAATGTCCAACATCCTATACAAAAGATTGCTCCCAATGTCTGAGGAAATCATTGGCAACTACCAATGCGGCTTCAGGCTAGGCAAATTATGCATTTGATTGATCAAATTTTCTCCTTGAGACAGATCTTAGTAAAAACGTTAGAACGCAATGTCGAAACTCATCATCTCTTTGTAGACTTCAAGGCCACGTATGGTAGCATAAAAAGGAATGCACTGTACCTGTACAATGCAATGAGTGTGTTTGGAATACCGCGTAAGCTGGTCAATCTGGTGAAACTAACAATGTCCCCAGTAACGTGTAGAGTCAGGGTTGGCAGTGATCTGTCCGAGCCCTTTGAAGCGCTCCACGGGGTGAGACAAGGAGATGGATTGGCCTGTCTCTTATTCAACATTGCCTTAGAAAAAGTTATTCGTGCCTCAGGAATTGAGATAAGAGCAACGATATTTGACAACTCTGTGCACTATTAGCTTACGCTGATGATATTGACATAATTGCGAAAACTCTCGATGCTTTATGCAATGCCTTCATAAATCTTGAAAGTTCTGTCAAAAACATGGGTCTCATAGTACACCAGCAGAAGACCAAATACATGGCCGTAGGATGCACCCAACAAATCCCAACTCTCTCGTGTGGAAGTCAAAATTTTGAAACGGTACCAAGATTTACATACCTAGGATCCCTGATAACAAGCAACAATAATACTACAGAGGAGATCCAGAAGCGCATAGTGAGCGCGAATCGCTGTTTTTTCCACCTACAAAAGCAGATAAAATCCAGACTGCTGTCCAGAAACACCAAGACATTAGTGTACAAAACGCGTATTAGGCCAGTGCTCACGTACGCAGCTGAGACGTGGGTACTAACTAAGAGGAATGAGCGAGCACTGGACGTTTTTTAAAGGAAAATTTTGAGACGTATCTTCGGACCGGTTCTAGAAAATGGACTTTGGCGCAGACGTTACAACAATGAGCTCTATACTCTATTTAAGGAGTCAAAGGTCACAAAATTTATAAAACTGGGAAGACTTCGGTGGCTGGGTCATGTGGATAGAATGTCCGAGCATCAAGCACCAAAGTCCCTGCTGAACTCAAGGCCAATAGGGCGAAGGAGCTTAGGAAGGCCGAAACTAAGATGGAGTGACAACGTCCTCAAATATATCTCTGCCTTAGAGCTTCGAAACTGGAGAGAGCTGGCACTAGACCGAGATGAGTCGAGGAAAATTATTGAGGAGGCCAAGACCCACCAAGGGTTGTAGTGCCAAGAATGATGATGATGATGATGATGATGATGAATGTGGAAAAAGGAAATGGTGATGATGATAGCAACCCGCTATTCCCCTACAGAAGCAAATAAAACCAACAGACGAGATGTTTTAAAATAAATATTTTTATATTATTTTTAGTGGCACAAGATTGTGACAACCCAGGACATAAGATCTTGGCGCCTTCGTATAGGGAGGCCCGACGGTAAACATACGAACTATTATATTTCTTGTATTTTTTCTTTCTAAATAGACGTAGTGTTAAGATATTCGATTTTGAAAATCAACTAGAAATTTTGTATTTTCTTTGAAAAGTTATTTTTTAATCCGACCCCTAATTTCAAAGTTGATCGGCCGAACATTTTCATTAAATTTGAAATCGAAACATTTTTTCATGCTCATATTGATGAATCTCGAAGCTATGTTGGTAATGGTGACATTTTTTTTAATTTTTTTTTTGTGGAGGATGATTGCAAAAAAAAACAATAATAGAATAACGATTGTAACGAATTTTTCAGAAGAGGTACAATACTAATTTACCCATTAACAAAATCATAAATTTCATAATTTTAACAAAAACTAACAAACATACTAATTTATTAAAAAAAGTGCGATGGTAAATATCACAAAAAAATTTTAAAACGAAAAAGTAATATATTTTTGATAATTCGTATGAGATATATTTATATACATCATCACCATTATTTTTTTTTCCAACTCAATATCCAAACACTGACCGAGATATTCACCAGACCATTTATTGTAACAAAATTTCATAAAAAAGAAGAATAAGTAACAAAAATTGCATTAAAAATAATTTCACGCCAGCGTCTTTAGCTTTTTATAATCTGTTTTTTAGATTAAAATATTCTTTGTAGGTAGGTAATTCAGAATAAATGTGAAAAAAAAATCTAGCATAAAAGTTAGAGAAAAATACGTCAAAATGAAAAAGAAATAGAAATAAATAATGAAAAATTAGATCGTATGCGCCACGTGATTATCTATTTTTTCACTATTCGAATCTCAACCGGCACAAAAACTGACACAAATATATGCAACAAAAACCAAATTTCACTCGAATGAGCAAAGAAAGGAGAGAAAAAAAAGAAATAAATTTAATGTACAAAATTCTCAAGCGTAAATCGTTGAACTTTCATAATTCTTGTACTAAATATTTTTATTATTAATACTTGCACAAAATCGCGAGAAAAAGTGAAAAAAATCAAAATGTACAAAAAGGTTGCAAATATTTATATGAACATATATTGCCGAGTAAGGTCTTTTATTATATATATATGTAATGATGATGATTAATATATATGATTATTTCTATATATATTGCTATGCTATAATTGATTCATCAAATTTTATTTAAATGTCATAGAAATGTGTGCTTAAAATTGATATCATTAAAATGTAAGTACCTAGTTATCCAGTATCTACGTAGTATTTGAGTGGAAAATATTTCTTATTAAAATTTTTAATTGAATACTTCTGATTTGCAGGCTTACAACCTAATTCGACATTAATAAAAACTGGTAATGAAATGAACCGAAGCGAACGTCTGAATAAATACGTGTTTGGTGACCGCGTGAAAATTTGATGTCCAAATCTGTTACCGCGGGGGATATTTCATTTGTAAAAGTCACAAATTATTAATCATCTAATTGAGTTAAGCCTTTGAGGTTTTGATTGCTGTACCTGCTACAGGCAAGCTATTCTAGAAATTTATTAGCGCCCCCTGCAGCCCCCGGAAGTAATCCTGTTAACCAGTTAAGTTAATTTAATAATTATTTTTACAGCTATGCGTACAAACTTTTTACTTCTCGACATTCAAACAAATTTTGTGTATATAATTATGTATTCTCTATTTATTTATTTATTTAATTTATTTATATATTTAATGGTTAAATTTTTATTGATATATGAATATTCCAAAAAAATGCTAACTTTCTTGTGACACTTCTCTATCTTTCCTGGCGTCTTACAGATCTTAGCTTTGTCACCAGAAAAGTGCCTGTAGCCTTTTCCACTTGGTCGGTATAAAAATATTTGCGTGGATGTTCTTACGGTGGAATTTCATTGTGTAAAGTAATCGTTTAAGCCAGCTAATAAGGATCATAAGCCCAATAGGCACCCTATAAAGACTTTATAATACATTTCCCACATAAATAGCTTCATCTCTGCCTCTCTTTGCCTCTATAAATTATCTTAATTAATAATTAATATTTTCTTAGCCCTTTAGATAGAAGCCGATTTGACGGTATGTTTATTAGGGTAACACTTATATTTCTTCTGTTACCCCCTAGATCGGTCCTTTTTAGTAATAAATAAGATGTTCAAAGTTTCATCTCGATCAGATAACTGGAACCCGTGTCTCAAGACCCTCGATATTTTATCAATTCGTAGTCCCAATGTACATACGTAAAATTTACATTAATTCCAATATTATAAGCTATAGCTTTTTTTATTTTTTTGTCATTTTCACCAGACATTCTTAAGACCTCAAGCTTTAAGAAAATGCAAAAATTCAAAAATAGATTTTTTAGAAATGTCTAGGTAGGTACTTCCCTTTAAGGGTAGAAGTTTCTACAGGCCAGTGTATTTCAATACTTTGATGTGGAATTATCCGAATTTATTTTTACTTTTAAAATAAAATTGAATACTTCTAATTTATGACTTATTTCACATACCGATACTTTTAATAAATAAAATGTGTACATTGCATTCACTTTTCAATAAAGTCAGTTTCCCTTTACGCCATCAAAAGACAATTGAAAAATTAAAACACAAGATTAAGGTTTACTTTAATCAATAATATTTTCATTCTTAAGGATAACATTGACCATACCTACTTTAAAACAATTAACACAGTTCACTAGAACAGAATCGAGTTGCGCGTACAATTGAGTAATTGTTATCAATAGGCTATGTTACAAAATCATTCATTTGTACTATTTATTTATTTATTTGTATGATCGAATGGTCTCTTTTTTAAAATAACTTAAAATATTTTAAAATTGGAAAAAAAGTATACATACAGACCAATACATTAACCCTCGTCCTTATAAAACCCGATGTAAGTACGTAGTATTGCCGACTACTAATATTAGCGACTCAATTTATTCCAATAATAATAATTTCTGTCTGTAACTTTCTATAATGTCGGTAACTTTTTTCTTAGATTTTTTTTTTTAAGAAATAAATAAATACTTATTCCTTAGGACCCGGCGGGTAACATATATGAAACTGCCTCCTCCCTTTTTACCCCAAACACTCCCCATGATACATTTTCTATACAAATTAACATCGTTTAAAAGATCTTACCCAAATTTTGCATACTTATTCTTTGAAAACCGACATGGGAGCACAGAACTACGCTCGCGCCCTACGACTCACGAATTCGGAAATCATGAACTCGGAAATCATTAAAATGCCAGTAGGTATTGATATGGTGATATTAAAGACGATTTGTTACCAACTTACGAAATAAATATTAAGTTTTACGATTCAAAACATGGCTTAACAAGCACGAAAAATCACCCACAGCGGATTTAATTTCTGAAGTCACACATATATGAGTTATACAGATGTGAAATTTCTCAATTATCATAAAAAACCCAAAAATACCCTTAAATCGCACCTTAAGATACCAAAGAAAAATCAGGAATTCTTTCACAGTAGTTTTGATTTTTTTTGTGTGTAAATTTAAATAAATTAATGATTACTCCTACCCCAGAGATTGTAAAGTACCCGTTAAAAAACAAAGCTTCTTTACTGATCAGTGAACGTCAAACAAAAGTAGACTAAAAACTCAGATGTATCCGTAGCAAAAAATTGGATAATTATCTAAAAAGGGCTCATTCCTGAAGAAAACTCATCTGTGAATCAAAATAAAAACAGTCCATAGCAATAAAAATGAAAATATTAATCAAATACAGTGCCTATGTGAAGAGATAAATAACGGGATATTTTTTTAAATTTCCATAAATTCAGGGTTAATCGGGAGACAAAAGATTTTTTCTAATCGTTATGAAACTTTGTATGTAATTAAAAAACACGATTTAGCAACCTTCTTTTACAAATACAATTCAATACAAGACGAAATTTTTTTCGGTACACGGCCCACCCTAATGTGACTTATTATATATGTCTTTAATGTGTAATATGACAAAAATGTAAGATTGACATTTATGAGTCCGAATGAAATACCTACGTAGTTAGCAAGAAGTGACATGTGTTTGTTTGGTAACGATTATGTCACATATTTTTTCTAAAATTATTCTATCCCATGTAATTAATTAACATTACATGACCACATAAACCAAATTATCAAATTCCTGATTTTTTTATTTCAAATTTATCAAAAATCGTTGAGAGGAAAAATTTTCTGTTTTTGTTTATTTTCAAGATTCATTTAATTATCAATAAACTTTCTTCTGAAAAGTTGTAACTTCACAGGTTAAATGAGATTGTAGTAAATATAGCAAACAAAAATGAGAACATTTTAATTATTTCGACGTGCCCTATGTAAATTATTCTATCTAGAAATCTGTTACTTTGCAGGAGGGAGTTTAGATTGTATTATTCTTTTTTAATGAACCTTTTTATCTGAATTCTAAACTAGTATTGCATATTTTAAAGGTTTTTAAAGTAATATGTAGTTTAGAATTTCAGATAAAAAGGTTTATTGATAGTAAAAAAAATACGATCTAAGCTCTCTTCTGCAAAGTATTTGCAGATAGAGTGCTTTACATAGAACGTCAATTTTACCAATATTTTTACTAATGAACTTTGATAGTTAATTCCGAATTGTGGTAAGTAAATTATTTAATTAATTTTTTTAAGAATTTTGTGTAAAACCACTTGAATTTATTAATTTAATGAACCGGCTTCAGAAAGTATCGTTTATTTGTTTGGTTTTTTATCACCACAAGCAAGGAAACTATAGTTTTCGAAACTGCTTCATTTATGAAAATAAACTCTAGTAGTTATACGCAAAGCTCATTATAAAGTTAATTTAATAACACTTTAGTTTTAAATGACCTGATACCATCTTACAGGTCTGTTTTCACTTTTATTCTTGGTCCTTCTCTACAAACAGCGGTCTCGTCACCGCTTGGCCCAGGCCCAAGACCCGCCAATAAATCACTCAAGGCTGACGCTTAAAATAATATTTATCAGTAAATATTGTAAGCAAGGAGGTCCCGCTTACGTCAATTCATTCATCATTTGCAAAATCAACGGGTCATGACGTCAGCGGCAAGGTGTCGCGGGCCAACGTCCTAAGATAAATTAAAGCTCATCTCTCTTTTTGAAAATGTTCACACAGCGAAATGATAAAGTGACTCTAAATAACATGAAATCCTAAGGCATTTTTTGAATAATTTTCAAATTAGGTACTTTCATGAGTAATGACAATGTTGATATCAGGTCAGTCTTAAAATTCATGCGTATTTATGAGAAATTTGAAAAAAAATATAAATCACAAGATTCTTTTTTATCATTTATTGATTTGCAGTTGTCTCATAAAATATATTTATTAACAACAACAACAATAACAAACAACAAGAACACAGTTACTGGATTCGGTTCCCATGTAATAATTCATACATTAATAAGGAATATTGCTAAAAAAAACTCCACATTGAAAAATAAAATATAGAAGTATCATTACCAGTTGCAAAACCTATGCTTGTTATTATTATCAAATATAGTATATTATCAAATATCAAAAGCAAAACGCTATGATTGTTAATGAGAAAAAAATAACAACAAACGTCTCTAGCAGAGACCAGTGTAATATATAAATATAAAGTTTATAGAACTTTCAAAAACTTGATAATGTGTAGATGTTCTTACGATGGAATTGGTGAATGTTGCATTGTGTAGAGTGATCATGATCATGATCATAATGAGAGCTCTTACAGGTTATAAACCCTGAGCTATCGCATAAGAGACTTCCATCCACTTTTCTCGTATATAAATTGCTTCTTCTCTGTGAGACATCTAAATAAAATAAGTTTAACTAACTATTATTATACAACATGCAGATATAACTAAGTGTTATTATTATTTCACTACTAGTTTTATTCGTTGCCATCATTATGATTGGACCGTGGAATGGACAATGAACAGTGGGATAAATTATAATCAAATCAAGAGCGAATGTATCATTGTTAAAAGAATTCAGAAAGGATTGCTGAGATACTTTGGGAATGCGGAACATATGTGAAAGGAGAAAACGTAAAAAAGATTTTGAAGCAGTAACATATGGAAAGGCCAGCGTAGGGCAGCAGGAACAGAAGAGGTCTGGAAAAGACTTATGAAATCGAAAATCCACATATTGATATACCGCCCAATTCTTGAAGCCCTATTGTAAATGTGTGACAGTTGTAACAGGGTAACAGTCATTTGTTAGGACAGAAGACAAATATGTCCTATCTTCTCTACTTACCCCTACTTCTGAATATCGTAGTCTTTGTGTTTTTTTTTTATTTTCAATTATTTCTCAAACTAAACTGCGTGCATGCATCAGTATTTTTAATGAAAAATAAAAATATAAATAAAAAATATAACTTCAGCAAAATCCGCTATTTTTTCAGCAAAATATTCAGCAAAAACGCTGAAGGAACAATGTCGCCGAATCAAAAAAAAAATTATTTATACGAACGAAAAAAAATTACCATAATTTATAAATCCACCAGTATTTATAAATCTACAATATAAGAATTAAATTATAAATATGAATAAAATGAAAATCAAGCACGTGTCTCAGTAGTTTATGGACCGAGCCTTTCTTTGTTCCAATATTAGGATCCTCAGCCAAATGCTGCTAGCACTATCTAGGTGCTGCTGTATTCCAGGCGTAACTTAACACCAACAACAAGAAGTCTCAAGAGAGGAATGAAACCTTATAAAGGAACTTTGGCAAACATTTCGGAAGTGCTGCAATATTGTACTGACCCGAAGAGTTTTTTCTACGAATTATTATATATGAAGAAACTAGAAGAAAAAGTGCCACTTTTTGCATATAACGAGACTAAAGAGCGATGTGTTTGAACATTATATTTTCTTTTGATTGTTTTACTATGAAAAGTGCCTTATTTGCAGGCACGTAGAGTGGGAACAAGAAGCATAACTTTTGTTTAATCTTATAATTGGGGAAAAAAATCGAAATTAAATATTTATGTGGCAGAATATTATGAAATATTAAAATATGAATAAAATATTAATAATTGTGATTGGAATATTACGAAATATATATCTTGTTTCGGTTTCTTTTCAAAATATATGCTAAGGAAAAAGTCATGCTTATTCCCACTGCACGCCCCTGCTAATTTTCATTTGATTAATTTTTCTTCAAGTTTAGTGCAGAAATCTATCTATCCCTTTTAAAGTTTAATTATGTTGTTTTAATAAGAAATTTGAAAAATTAATGATGTTTTGTCATGTTAATATGCAAAAATACTTCGTATGAGGGGCTATGAATGGAAATAGAATCAAAAGCACCAGTTTGTATACAATTGTCTGGAAAGGTGAAAATTTAACAATTAATAGTGATAGCACCATCCATTAGAGGACTACGCGTTCTTCTAAAGGTCTGTGAAGGGCTTGCTGAAGAAACAAACATGCTCTATAACCCTAACAAAACAGTACTGTTGGTTATAAAGTATGGTCAGGGCTCAAGAAGTATTCCTCCAGTTACCCTGAACGCAGTGGTCCTGAAGGTGACCGAAAGAACGTAAAACCTAGGACACGTAATCACCAATAACCTAATGGATAACTACGATATTGATAGGCAAAGACGAGCTCTCAGTGTAAAAGCAAACACGCTATGTGGAAGGTTTCGTCTTTGTAGTACCGCTATAAAAAGGACGCTTTTCCTTGCCTTCTGTGCAACGTTATATACATGTGAACTGTGGGAAAACAATAAAAAGAGCATGGAAAGTCTTCGCATACAATTTAATGCCTTCCGTATAATGTTTGGCCTTCCCAGATATTGCAGCGCTTCCGGTATGTTCACGGAGGGGCATGTTCCCAACTTTGCAGCACTCTTAAGATCCAAGGTGGCAGGAATGAGGGAAAGGATATACAGCTCCGAAAATATCGTTATCCTGGAAGCCCGCCTTATTCCAGCATCCAGCATTGATGCACATTAACGAAAGATACTGGCCCCTCGTAATCGACATGCCACCACAAAAAATATAAAGGTATAAATAAAGAAACAATGTATATATTTATATATAGGATACTAGTTATCTCTTTTCTTTTATACATCCTATTTATTTACTCATGCTTACTTTTATGATAATAATTATTGCTGTAATACTGACATACCTGCACCTGATAATTTATATTTATATATTTAAATCATCATATATTTATATATATTGCACGTATGATAATTTAATGTATGTATTTTATATGGAACTAACTGTCCTTACCCGGCGTTGCACGGGTTAAGGATTAAGTTTAAAATAAATTTGCGAGGGTAAACAAAGGCATCGAAAATATATGAGCGGAGAAGAAGGGTTAAAAGAATAGGGGAGAAATGTCGCATATGTTACCCGCCGAGTCCTAACGAATAAGTTTCCAAATTTTGAGGTCCGATCGGCCAAAAGGTACAGATTAACCTAGAAAATATATCAGGGGTGGGGAAGGGTTAAAAGGATAGGGAGGAAATGTCGCATATATTACCCGCCGAGTCCTTAAGAATAAGTTTACAAATTTTGAGTCCGATAGGTCAAACGGTACAGATTTGCATTGAAAATATGTCAGGGGGAAGGGAAGGGGTAAAATAATATGGGGGAAATGTTGCATATATTACCCGGAGAGCCCATAAGAATAAATTTCCAAATATTGAGTTCGATCGGTCAAATGGTACAGATTTGCATCGAAAATATATCAGCGGAGGGGAAGGGTTAAATGAATAGGGGAGAAATGTCGAATATGTTACCCGCCGGGTCCTAAAGAATAATTTTCCAAATTTTGAGTCCGATCGGTCAAACGGTACAGATTTGCATCGAAAATATGTCAAGGGGAGGGAAAGGGGTAAGATAAAAGTGAGGAAATGTTGCCTATGTTACCCGCCGAGTCCTAAAGAATAAGTTTACAAATTTTGGGTCTGATCGGTTAAATACAGATTTGTTTTTCCTATGCCTATGTTACCCGCCGAGTCCTAAAGAATAAGTTTCCAAATATTGAGTACGATCGGTCAAACGGTACAGATTTGCATCGAAAATATGTAAGGGACAGGGGAAGGGGTACAAAGATAGGGAAGAAATGTTGCCTACGTTACCCGGCGAGTCCTAATGAATAAGTTTCCAAATTTTGAGTCCGATCGGTCAAACGGTACAGATTTGCATCGAAAATATATCAGGGGGAGGGGAAGAGGTGCGAATAGGGAGGATATGTTGCCTATGTTACCCGCCAGGTTCTAAAGCATAAGTATGCAAATTTTGAATCGAATCGGGCAAACGGTGTGGATTTGTATAGAGAACAGAGAGACAGACATCGAGTTTTATAGGTATAGATGTGTGAGACTGCATAAACCTTTCCATATACTGTAATAAAGTTTTATTATTTATTATTATTATTTATTTTTTTAATAACTGATTTTGAAAGTATGTTTATGTGTTTTAGAAGCATTTTATCGATACAAAATTAATTTAAAAATTTCTCTGCTTACAAAAATCTTTTTTCTAAATTATATCTATGTAAAGCCTATTAACGTCTGCAATTCCGCACTTGTAATCCAATTGCAGACGCCGATTGACGCCGATTTGATACGCGAATGAAAAGTATGTTAAACATTTTTCTTCGAATAACCTAATTTTAATTTAAATTAAGATGAAAATTGTGTCCAAACTCAAACATTATGATCACAAAAAAATATATAAAAACATTGAAAATAAGTCAATTCAAATAATAATTTGCTTATGCCGTAACATTAAAATTAACCCAAAAAATGCACATTACCAAATATTAACAAATTACATTTTTACGTAATACCTTGTGTTATTTTCTTTATGTCATATAATAAAAATATTGCGTTAATGACTTGTGCTGATTGAAAGATGTTTTTTAAATACATTTACGATTTGGATCTTTAAAGTTATAAATGAACTCATTTGCGTCAATGTCATGTCTAAGGAAATACCCAATTATATAAGAGAACATGTTCCGGTCCGACTCTGCGGCAGCTGTTCTTGAAGTGATCCATTCGGCCGCAGAAAAACTGACAGAACCGAGGTGTTGGCTCTTGGCTCTCTGAATGCAATACTGTCATGTCTGCTTAGATATGTATTTATTAATTAATTTGTTTGCAATTTAATTATAAGTTTACAAAAATATTAATAAATAATCTTTTGGAGGTCTGACGAATAAAAGAGCATAATAAATTAACATTTTCAAATAAATTAATTAAATT
Organism: Agrypnia vestita; assembly: GCA_016648135.1. Classification (NCBI taxonomy): domain Eukaryota; kingdom Metazoa; phylum Arthropoda; class Insecta; order Trichoptera; family Phryganeidae; genus Agrypnia; species Agrypnia vestita. The sequence goes on along the minus strand of JADDOH010008543.1, from coordinate 69,349 downwards.
AAAAGAAAATTGATTCAATCAATGAAATCAATGAATGAAAATTTGAATTTTGAATCATATATAATTCATTTAAAGTTTTTTTACGTTATTCTCTTAAAATATTACTTTTAAAACATTAAACTTATTGAAAATATGAACCCGAATTATTGTTGATTTAAATGTTTTAAATCCAGATTATTGTTTTAAGTTATGAATTTAACCTACATTTATAATATCCTTAGTTTATTTATAATATCAATATATTTGTACGAGTTAATTTATTATATATACAGATAAGTGTCTATTTTCGTCAATCTGTATTTATAGTTTAAATTATTTTAAATACGTCGTTTTGATGATAAACATTTTTATGTTTATCATCAAAACGATAAACATAAAAATTTATGTTCATCGTTTTGATGATAAAACGATGAACATAAATATCCCCCGGTACTTTTATCTTCAAAACGGCTATTAGTTAACAGTCTGCTTTAAAATAATTAAAGGCATGGCTAACAATATCCTATTTATACTCGGTCACTCGCTTTAAGAAAATAATAAAGGGTAAAGAAATTTGCCAAAATAATTTTTGGTATAAGCATAAAAGGTCGGTTTTAGATTTTTAGAAAGAGCTTGAATGATGTTTAAGAATAGTTGATGTCAATCGTTATTTTTGGTCATTTATTAAAAAAAAGAAAGAAATTTTAACATTAAAATGAGACATTTCTTAATACTAAAATAAACAAAAAACATATATGGGATGGTATTGCACTCGGGGTGCGATGTGTGCCTATTTATCTTGGAAATTTGCCACTAACTACATACGATGAAGTAGCTTTAAAAACAAAATACATACTTAAAATAATGCTGTAATGTTTATTTTAATTAAACATTTTTTATACGGCGTTTTTAAGAATGGTACCTATTACAGTTTTTTAAAATTTTAATAACGACGTATTTTTAATTTAAATTATCCATTGCACGATAAGCGTCATATTTTAATTTAAATAACGTGTTGTTTTTTAATCTTATGATAAGTTCTTTATAATTCAAATGAAAAACCGTTGGAGTATACACGTGCTGTACGTGGAGGACAAAAGATAGGGAAGAATGGACTAGATGGGGTTTTCAAAAGAGGTCAACAGTGGGCCGAAGTGGACTGAAGTATTTCATCTGTCAAGTATTTTATTCTATTTTATTTTGTCAAAATACGGGGCCAGAAAGCCTTTAAATAATACATTACAAATAAATTATTAATTAACAGAAAAAATTATGTAAGAAAGAAAGGAAACATTGGTTAACAGAATATATATAAGAAGGAAAAAGTGCAAAAGTGTACAGTACAAAGAAAAATACAAAACGCACAGAAAAGTTTTGGAATTGTTGACTCCAATAATCACTGTGTTGCAGAACATTAATAAACTAAGTGCAGAAAAAAGAAAAATGAAAGCACAGAAGAAGCCTTTCGAACAATTGAATGAAATGAGAGTGATTTAAAATATTTTCATCAACTAAAATATTGCACTTACACAATACTAGGTAGGTACACATTTTAAATATGTGTTTATATGAAATACAGTGAGATTTTGGTAATAGCAAGTAATGCTAGCATTTTGTTGAAAGCAAATGCAGTTATGTTAAATAATCAGTTTAAAAAATGTGAATATTTATCTGAGTTAAACAAAATAATTTCCTCTTCTTCGTCCCTTTTATTCTAGTCGGATCCATCGTTTGAACAGCATTCTTCTCTATCCTGCGCTGTATCAAATACTTGAAGCCACTGGTAGTTAAATCATTCTTCGTCCCTCCGTTTGCCTTATTCATATTCCTTTTGTTCGTCATACGAGTCTTCCTCCCTCCCATTTTCTTAAGTTAATAGCTGTGAAAAAAACCTGTTATTTAAACGCAGTGTCAATAAAATACCTATCGAAAATTTAGTAGTAAAAAATAATTATAATATTTTGGTGTAGTACAAAGTTTAAATAAAAGTTATATTTTAAATTAAAGTGTTGTACCAAAAAATAACTACCGAATCATTCAATAATAACTGTGAATAATTTATCTTTATTCGTACAATGTGCAGTTTATGAGTCCCTCAAATTTTTCCTTAAAACTTCTACAGACTAACTTTTCATTGGTTTATTGTTATTCTTATTTTTAATTAACATAAGTTATATAATAATATGATTTTTTTAAATGTAAAATATATCATAATGTAGTTTTGCGTAACTTTTTGATAAGCCAGCATCGAGACATAACAGTAAGCGGAGAGTTGCCAAATAGCCAACTGGAAGTGAGTGCGCCAAAAGTGCCGGCTGTCAACCGTCTAGTCGGATATTTATCTGGTAACATCATCACAAACATTTGGTATTTTGAAATACAACTTTTTTTTAATGATAATATTTTGAATAGAAAACCAACTATTTTTGAAACAGATACATTTTTGCCAATAAGGCTGGTGTGCCAGCCAAACGGTGAGAAAATATTTTCCCACCGTTTCTGCTGTAATTTTCTACGATCATGAAGCATCACGAACCCCCATTTTTTAAGATATTGATATTTTAAATTTTACCTGAGGCCGTTAAAAAATAAAGAAAGAACACAAAATAACAAATGGTGTCTGTTGTTATTGGACCAGACTTTGTGAAGACAATATTTGAGGCATATACCTACAAACAAAGGCAGCAATATCCAAATAAATTTAATGGAGCCATCGAGAATCCATCGAATCCATCGAATCCATCGAGAAGAAGAATAAAATGTACCGAATATGAGGTTTTATGGAAAATATAGCCTATAAATTAATAGAATATGATTTTGGAAAGGATAAACATATAAAATCTAGAATTCAGTACATTCTAAATTGTAATCCTCATGACTGCACTCGAAAAATTTCTTTAATTTTTTGAATATTGCTGCCTTAGTTTTTATATTCCTCATTTATCATATTACAATAGTACAAAGATATTATATGAAACAGATAAAAAACTGTGAGGTTATTTAAGATATAATTGAAAATCTAAATGTAATAATTTCACGGTCTGTCCATAACTTACTAGAAGGACAACTTTAGATAATTAGAGTGTGACACGCAATCAGTATCCATGAAAGGGTTGTTATTAATCATTATTATTTCCCGTTAATTTTTACGGGTGTACGACTTAAATATAAGTATCATCTGGCACTATCACAACGCAACTTCTATATTTTGCATATTTATTCTATAGAATTTACTAACGTATGCTTATTTTGGTCTCAATTTTTTTAATAAATTACATGACGACGTGAGTCATGGCCTTAAGATATCATTTAATAAGAAAATTTTACAACATTACATTTTCAATTTAAATTTAGTTATAGGTATGTTATAAATCTATAAAATAAAATAATATCTAATAAATAAAATCTATTAAATCATCGCCAAAAAAATACTCAATCGAATAACTAAAATGTTCAAACGCAACCGAGAGAACAAGCTGAATTCAGAAGTGGTAATTCAACTCTAGACCACATACATGTTGTGAAACAACTATTTGAAAAGGACAAAGAATTCTATATAACTTTATATTGCTGATTTGTAGACTACTGTAAGGCCTTTGATTCACTTGAACATTACTTGAGATCTGGGAAGCACTTAAAAACCAAGGTGTTGAAAATAAATAATACATCAGAATACTAAAAAATATCTACAAAAGCAGCAAAGCTAAAATTAAACTAGACGAGGAAGAAGAGGAAATAAAAATAAAAAGAGGTATGCGCCAGGGCTATTCAGTGTGACCAAACTATTCACAGCCGTTCTGGAAGAAGTCTTTTGTAAATTGAACTGGGATAACTGTGGATTGTCAATAAACGGGAAGAATCTGTCACCCTTAAGATTCGCTGACCACCTGATAATGTTTTCGCAATCGAAAGACGAGCTGCAGACGATGCTCAGTTACTTGGATAAAGCCAATCGCCAAGTGGGATTAATTATGAACACATAAAATACAAAAGCCACGACGAATGGTAAGCACGAACCGATCTGCGTCAATAACAACATCACTGATTATGTAGATGAATATGTGTACTTATGTCAAATAATTTCACCAAACGACATAACTACAAAGAAATAGAAAATGCGTGGAAGCAATATTGGAGTCTAAAGGAAATTATGAAGAACAGAGGTATGAGCGTAGACATCAAAAGAAAACTCTTCGACACCTGCATTCTGCCTGTCCTAACTTACGGCTGTCAAACCTGAGCGATCACTAATGCACGCGAAAGAAAGATAGAATCATGCCAAAATGCTATGGAGAGAAGTATGTTAAAAAAAAACTACAAACTCACTTAGAATAAGGAATTCAATAATCAAAGAACAAACAAAAACGAAAAATTTTAAAGTATCCATCAGAAGGCTTAAATGGAAATAAACTGGACATACAACCAGGCGAAGAGAGAAATGGTCAAAAGCAATAATGTATTGATTCACATGAGACAAGAAAAGGAATCGAGGCAGGCCTTCTAGAAGATGGGTGGATGAGATCAAGGCTACAGCAGGTGGACCAGAATAGCAAAAGATGGAGGAATGGAGGCAATTAGAGGAGGCCTTTGCTAAAAGGTATACAGACGAAACTGCCGTGGTGTGATAGTTTAACTTGTCACAAGCAAATTTTAAATGTATTGAATGTCTGAATAAAGACTATTATTATTATTATTATAGGTATGTTAATAATAAATTAATTTTACTTGTCATGTTATATTTATAAGAAAAGCCTTCATCTGGAAATCACAATACACAAAGTACGTTTAATCGGCACTAACAAATAAATAAAAATATAAGAGATCCTATAACGCGTAGTAAACACATATCACTATTTATTTCTAGACTTACCCTTAGCTACACAGGCGTGGCATATCTGTGCCATTTACCTACTGTAGATTTGAGTCGGTTTTAGAAAATAATTTTAGGCGTAAATGCCACACTAATGCGTTGCGTGAGTGCTTTAATATGTATAATAAGTTAAGCGTCTCCAAGTTTAGAAAAATAGACTGAGAAAAATAGAAAAGTAGACCTCAGTGGCTGGACCACATGGGGAGTGTGACTTAACAGCAAACACCGAAGCAAACAGTATCAGACTACCAGGACAGAAAAATGTAAGAAGACCTAAAAATTTCATCACAAACATATATGTATGCCTTAGATATTCAAGACTAAAGAGTAACAGAACAAAACAGCGATCAACGGAGGAAACTCAAGAGAAAATAGCAGGATTAAACTACGGTCGCCGAAAGGAAAGATCTTCGTACATCGACCCTACGCTACGCATCTTTGTCGCACGCACAAAATTATGTTACTGTCACGCTCGCACAGGCACAGCGAGCGAGCGTGACAGCAACACAACTGCACGCGTGCGACGAGGACACGTAGCGTAGGGTCAATCTACGAAAATCTCCCCTTTCGGCGACCGAAGTATAGTAATATTTATCATCATCATAATTATTATATTAGTATAATGGCGGCTCTCGTAGTCCAGTGGGCTATACACTGGCATCCCATACCGAAGATTTCGGGTTCGATTCCCGGTGAGATCACAGTCCATCTGTGTGATTAACTCAAGCCTGGAGTGTTTTTGTGACTTGTTCCGCTATATCTATTGGGCCCCATGGCCTGTTGTAGCTTAGCAAAAAATATTACTTGCCACTATGTGGCCGAGTTACTTAATATTGTTGTACATAATTATTAACATTAAATTTCATTTATCATAATTTTTATTTTATTTATTATTAAAATAATTGTAAAATAAATAAGGATTGCACACCAAATTAATAACTTAAATGAAACAAAAATATCAATTAATTAAGGACAAATTATTATAGAAGTCACACAGATAAGAAGCAATAAATATGAGAAAAATGAATGGAAGCCTCTTATTCTATGGCCCAGGGTTTACAATATGTATGAGATGGCTTAAGTGATCACTCTACACAATGCAACGTTCACTAATTCCATCGTAAAAACTTTCACACATTATCAAATTTTTGAAATTTCTATATAAAGTTCGAATCAAGAACATTTCACATATTGCACTGGTCTCTGCTAGAGACATATGTTGTTATTTTTTTTCATTAACAAGCTTTCGCAACTGGTAATGATACCTCAATATTTTATTTTTCAAATTGGAGTTTTTTTAGCAATATTTAGTTTGGAACTCACGCACTCGTGCGGTGATATTGTGTATCATATAATTAGTTTAGTTATTTAATTAACAACAAAATTCCTTATAATTTTTTTTGACTGACAACACAACTCTTACAACACGACTGTATTTACAACGAATATATACTCGTATATAGTGTATTTTTTTGCATATAATCTTCTGATTTTTTTTTTAATGTTCCACCTTTGTATGTACTTTAATGTCACTTTAATTGTTTATCAGGGTCCTCAACCCTGACACCGGTCAATAAGTAAATAAATATTTACTGACCGGTTTCATTGACCACGCGTGTTTCTCATGTGCGATTTTCCTTAGTGTACACATGTTCGCACTTAGCAATAGCAATTACATAATCACTTGGTGGGGCGCACGCGGCCGATTGGTCCGACCAGCGCAGCGCCACTAATTACTGCTACAAATCGGTACACGAATTCGCTCTCTCACAGAGGCGCTTCGCACGTGGCCATTCCCACTGACCCACGTTCCAATTCACAAGAAAACAGACAATTTTATTAGTTAAAAAATCTACGAATCTTAACAGTTTCAATCTACTTAAAATTATTTAATATCGTAATTTATTTGTATATTCGCCTCCGCTTGATGGTTTCATTTGGAATATGCTACAGCACAAAAGTCGGGAAATAAAGGCAGGTTACAGTTTCGATACGGTATAATTCCAATTCTTCATAATATACTTGAATCAGAACTTATTCATGAATATATGCTAAAATAACACTCTTAGGTAAGAATGGGTATTGATTAAGATAAATTATAGAAGTCTCACAGAGACGAAGCTATAAATATGAGAAATGTGTATTGAAGTATTTTTTATACGGTGGCCCAGGGCTTAAAACCTATATGAACTGGCTAAAATGAGCACTACAATGCAACGTTCACCAATTCCATCGTCAGAACATCCACACATTACCAAATTTTGAAAACTCTATATATGTTCAAATTTGAGAATCTTTCGTTTATTTTAATGGACTATACTAAAGACATCTGTAGTCTTTTCTCATGAACTAGTATAGTTACATAGATTTTCGCTGCTGGCAATGATACCTCTATATTGTTTAAAGTAGAGTAATAATCAATACACTTTTTAACACAAATAATAACAAAATCCAGTAACAAATTTTGAGTCGGATCGGTCAAACGGTACAGATTTGCATCGAAAATATATCAGCGGAGGGGAAGGGTTAAAATAATAGGGGGGAAATGTCAGCTATGTTACCCGCCGAGTTCTGAAAAATAAGTTTACAAATTTTGAGTCCGATAAGTCAAACGATAAAGATTTGCATCTAAAATATATCATAGAATAGGAGGAAATGTCACTTATGTTACTCGCCGAGTCCTGAAGAATAAGTTTCCAAATTTTGAGTCCGATCGATCGAACGGTACAGATTCGCATCGAAAATATATCACGGGGAGGAGAAGGGGTGAAATAATAGAAAGAAGAAACCTATGTTACCCGCCGGGTCCTAATGCATAAGTATGCAAAATTTGAATCGAACCGGACAAACGGTGTAGATTTGTATAGAGAACGGACAGACAGACGGACCTTGAGTTTTATAGCTATAGTTTAATTTTGATAATTAAAAAATCACCGCAAAAAAAATACGGCATTTCTATCCACATCAAAAGCGTGTGTTTTGTACTCACGAAACATGATTTTCATTCAATTTCACTCACCTGGCCAATTCGGCGAGTGGTTTTGAGAAATATGAGTTTATTCACGTCGTGTATTGTGACGTCACTACATTTTAACTGCGCAATCCAAACGTTAGGGTTAATAAATCCATCGTTGAAAGTATTTACTCTCCGTGAACGTTGCGGATCACGTGATGCAGTAAAACAAATTGGCCTGGCTAGGAATGGCATGTATTCAATAAAGGTTTTTACGGCCAACATTCTCGTAAAATGGGTTCCAATCCCGTTAACGGCACCAAATTTCATCCACCAAAATGATGCCTGACTTTATTCAAATTATAAACTTGCGTAACTTTTTATTCCTCAAATGTTTTAAGCTGTAAGTGGACTTAAAAACTAAAATATATAGTGTAATAGATCTGAGGAACGTATGTCGCGACGCCAGAAAGAGACTGCGTGACAGAGAGAGAGAATGTATAAAAAGGCGCGTGAATGTCGAGTCGAGGCTCTTTTACTACCATTGTTATCGAGACCTCATCTTACTGTATAAACGATTGTCTAAACCATTATTGTTACCGAATAAATACTTACGAGAACAAAGTCTTTACTTGGAGCAACCTCATCCCGAAATAAGATTATTACATATAGAAATAATAATAAACAAATATAATTTATCAAGGTATTTCGTAAGCATCAAAAAATCATTATTATAGTATCATTGCACCATTCAATCCATATTGAACTAAATTCTGTATGAAATGTATGTTCTGTACGTTTGTTTATCATTTAAGTGGGGAGAGGAAATGACGACAGTATTTTCCGCAGGATCCTAAAAAATAAGTATGCAAATTTTGGGTCAGATCAGATAGAAAATATATGAAAGAGGGAGTGGGGTAAGAGAAAAGGAGAATGGCATGTAGGTTTTCTGCAGGGTTAAAAAGATTAAATTTTCATAATTTGAGTCAGTTCTGTCAAACGGTAATTTTGTATAAATTTGTTTAGAAAATATATTAGTGGAAGGGAGTGGGGTAAGGAGGAAGGAAAAATATGGCCATTGTTTTTTGTAGGGTCCCAAATAATATGCATGTAAAATTTGGCTCAGGTGTGTCAAACGGTGTAAATTTGTTTAGATAATATATCGGAGGGTGGGGGAAATATTGCATATTTTACCCTACGTTTCCTAAAGAATAAGTGTGCAAAATTAGGTCACATATGTCAAATGGTATAGATTTATATAGAAAATAAATTATGTGGAGGAGGTGGGGTAAAGGTGGAGGGATAAATGTCGCCTATGTTACCACCCGCCGGATGCTAAAGAATAAGTATGAAAATTTTGAGTCAAATCGGTCAAAGAGTATAAATTTGCATAGAGAACAGTCAGACAGGCATTTAAGTTTAACAGGTATAGATTTAAGCAAACCTGCAATAAATGATGTTTAATTACGAATTACCTACCTACAATGAAATAAGGTATATTCAAGTAAATTAAAAGTTTATAGAAAAACATAATCTTGTAATAATGTTCGGCTTAAAATTGATTTTCCATATAATTTTTTTTCTAAAAATATGTTTTCATCTTCAAGTCTGTATTTTCTGGGGTATCATGCCGTGTTATTACGACCTTTCCGGCCGACGTTTTGGATCTCATTGCAGGGTCCATCATCAGGCTGATGTGTTGTTGTGAGATCAGGATCTCTTCGTTTGCGCGAAGTCTCATTATAGCAGAAGAACTTAGCCAAGATACGTGCGCTATATTAAGAAAGGCTAAGCCTCCGCGTCCTATTATATCCAAAGAGAAACACGCTGCTATAAAGAGCCTTCGCGCAAACGAAGAGACCCTGATTCTTCCAGCAAACAAAGGAAATGCCACAGTGACTTTTGGATAGCAGCACATATAAAAAGATCAGGAAGAATCCAACGGATAGAATCGACAGAAAAACTAGGAACCTGGTCAATACTTCTAGTATTTGTGCAAGCATCAAAAACACCATCAATCTACGGGCTGCCCAAAATTCATAAGGATGGAGTGCCACTAAGACCAATAGTGAGCGCAATAGGAGCACCGACATACAAGCTGTCACAGCATTTGACCGGTCTCCTACAGATGCAGACAGAAAAGACGCCCTCGTGGGTGAAAGACTCAACACACTTTGTCAAGATGTTAAAATAATTAAAGTTTGAAAGGGGTTATATACTAGTTAGTTTTGACGTCATATCCCTCTTTACTAACGTGCCTGTGGACGATGCTATGAGTCTGTTGGCAGAAATTTATGATAAAGACATCTGCGCACTTTTTGATTACTGCCTGACGAGTCCATACTTCTCTTCCTAAGGTGAACTCTTCTAACAAGTGGAAGACGCAGCGATGGGTAATCCACTTTCTCCAGTGATCGCTAACTTTTTTATGGAGAAATTCGAAGAAACAACACTAGATACAGCGTCCTTTACTCCGAAGGTCTGGTGGTGATACGTCGATAACGTGCTTGGAATCTGGTCACATGGGGAAGACAAACTAGGTAATTTAATAAATAAGAGAGAGACAACGTGCTGCCTTTTCTTGATGTTGAAATAAAAAAGATAGCCGATGGAAGTTTCGGACACAGAGTCTATAGGAAACCTATCCATACGAACCGTTATCTACATGCAAATTCCCACCATTATCCAGCTCAAAAAAGAGGTTTCATCAACACTGGCCATAAGAGACAAAAGGATATACCAAAACGAATATCTACAGGAAGAAATAATAACACTCAGCAACGCACTGGAAGCGAATTGTTATCAGAAGCGACAGATACAGCGCGTCACAAGAGCGAGGTTTGATCGCCCCAAAAAGCGTGCAGAACCTGAGTGCAAAGGCATCGCCTTTCTAGCTTTTGCTTAAAGCGTGACATACAGAATTGCCAGAGCTCTCGAGAAAAGAGACATCAAGGCAGTTTTTGGAACCAACTCAAAAATTAAAGAGTTTTTAAGATCAGCAATGGTTCGAGATCGCTTAGAAACAGACGGTGTGTATAAACTCGACTGTCAAGACTGCAATAAAATATACGTGGGACAAACGGCGCGGATAATCTCCAAAAGGGTCAACGAGCACAAACGGGCATGCGAAATCGGTCATACAGAAAAATCAGCACTGGCTGAGCATTTTTTGGATACCGGCCATCGTTTTGCATTGAACCGAAAATCCTTGAAAAGCCTAAGACTCACCATACGCGTCTCATCAAGGAAGCACTAGAAATCTACAAGAACTCGATAAATATAAATAGAGACAATGGTCTCGAATTAAAAACATCTTGGTACCCGGTGCTTCAAAGTCAATCTCGTCGCAAATTCCGCAGAGATAGTGATCAGACAACAGATGAAACATACACGCAACACAAGACAACACATGACTCCGTCACGGTACTGCCACGTAACACAGAAACACTAAGCTTTCGACACGGTATTGCGAGCCAATACTTAACACGACACTGACAACGTTCTCACCCTGCTTTTGACACGATATTGCAAGCCAATACTTAACCAAACACCAACACTCACAACAACACATCAACCCTGATGATGGACCCTGCAATGGGATCCGAAACTTCAGCCGGGAAGGTCGTAATAACACGGCATAATACCCCAGAGAAGATTCTGAGTGGCCGTGAAAACCTAAGAACATTCTTAACTACACATTCAGGTAATCGAATATAGCGCGACTTATCTGAAATTAAATATTATTTATGTTTTCTACACCGTTTGACCGATTTGACCAAATTTGCATACTTATTCTTTAGTACCCGGTGAGTAACACAGGCGACATTTCTCCCCTTCTCCTTTTCCCCTTACCACGTCCCAATATATTTTCTATACAAATCTACACCAATTGACCAGTCTGACCAAAATTTTGTATACTTATTCTTTTGGACCTAGCGGGTAACATAAGCGACATTTCCCCCTTTATTTGACCCCTCCCCCCTCCTTATATATTTTTCATGCAAATCTATACCGTTCGAACGATTTGACCCAAATTTTGCAAACTTATTTTTAAAGACCCGACGAATAATATAGATGACATTTCCTTCCTCCCCCTTCACCCTTCTCCCTCGCCTGATATATTTTCTATACAATTCTACACCGTTTGACCGATCTGAACCAAATATTGCACACGAAATCTTTGGGACTCGGTGGGTTATATAGGCGACATTACCCCTCTCCCTTATCCCAACTTCTCCCGCTGATATATTTTCTTCTTCTTCTTCTTTTGTTAGATCCTCGATCTGTGTAGACAGGTCAGCCCTGGTCTTGTGAAGAGGACATTCAGCTCTCTCTCCATCTCTTTGATGGTCTCCCTGGTGGCCGGCGCCCCTCTGGAATCCCGCGCATAACGGCTCTGGGAAGTCTCGTCTGCTCCATTCTCTCGACATAATCCCTCCAGAAAAGCCTTGTTTGCCTGCTCCATCTTACAAGGCATCTTACATTTTGACTTACTTGGCACTTCGGGTACTTCGGTTATTATAAGCCTTAATTTGTTGGGAATAATAAATAATTGGGAATTTGGTATTTAATATTGGATATTCTCGGTCGTTGTTGGCCTTAATGGCATTTGACTGGCTCCTTGTGATGGTGTGTCTATTGTGTCGAAATTTTCCTGTTCGGTGGTTGTATTTAATTTTTTTTGCGCGTTATTATATTATTATTTTTACCATGAAATCAATTGTTGTATAAAATATTTTTCCATGCCGGTGGGAGACGTATACCATCATCTCTATTGTTGATGATATTCATTATTTTATATATAGAGATATATAAAATAATAAATATCATCAACAATACAGATGATGGTATATTTAGAGATAGTTTATCTAAATATCCTTACTTTTTTTGAAACCGCACACGCTGTAAGCTTTGTTGATAAATTTCATTAAGATTTTTTTTTTCAAATGACAAAATACCATTCATTCATTTCTTTATTCATTTTGTATTTCGACTACGTTAAATTTATGTACCAGGACTATCGTCCATACTTTCTCCTATAGTGTTAACTGGCGTACGCGCAGTACGATCTTTGCTAGGCTTTGGCAAATCTCACATTGTAAAGCCCCTCATTTAAAAAAATAGTTTATGCGCGATATTACAGTTTTTGGTTGGCACATTATTTTAACCATTAAGTTCACCATTATAAATACTCAAAGAAATAAAAGAGTTTTCTTTGAGCACTTAGCCTACTCACAAATCAAAATCTTTTTGCGCAAAAAATATTTTTCATAGAACTCGTACGTGTTTTAATATTATATAAGACATGAAAAATAAATCATTTAAAAGAAAAGGTGTGGCTTACCTTGGCCAAAGATTATCTGGATCGCCCCAGAGATTGATCTGTAACGAAACATTACATTATTATATATTTCCTTAATGGTGGATCTTTACTGCCAAGCCATCCATTATCCAAGTGGGTAAAAAAGTAATCATTGAAATAAAATTTACAGATTTTTGAAAAAAGAAACCTAAATATACACTTTTTTCTGCCTTGAAAAGATGTAACATCATAGTTTTAATTAACGTGGCAATTATTTTGTGGTTTACATATATAATTATCTGATTTTTTTTCAATAAATAATTCATTGTGTCATTTTACCTACAGTATTTTCAAACTACACATACGTTGAGTTATATTTTTGTCTTTATAGACGATAACTAATCTCAACATGGTTTTGTATTGAACTTTAGCTTAAAGGGGTGGGGCATGCAAGTGGAATGATGTTTTTGATCTTTATTGGTAAAGTCGGAATGACATATTAGGGATCGTGATGTTATTAATCTATAATTTTTTTTCTTTCTACGGCTTCTAAATTAATCACAATTGATCCTTTATAAGATACCTAGCATAAATACTCAAATCATAAAATGGTCATGTAATGCAGATTGATTGTCATTTATCATTTAATAAAAATTATTTTTATTAAATGATAAAAAAAAAAAAAAATTATTAAATAAATTATTAAAAAAAACACACAATTAAAAATGTATTTTGTAGCAAATTATTCCCTTAATTGTTTTTAAATTATTATATCAATTACTCTAAAAAATTCATTACTTTTACATTACCAAAGCTTTATTACAAATAAAATTTATAAATAAAGAATCATATATAAAACACAATATTGGTAAGCGCGCTCGGAGTGGTTATGTTAATTGTATCCGTGATTTATCTAGCATTACTTAATCGAACGAATGTTTTTCTCTTTGTCGTCAAGCGAGATAATATTGTCAATGTATTTTTGAAAAATGCAGTTCATAATAAAATACGAACAATTGAGCGGTGCATTAAAGTATCATCGGGCTCACGTTAAGATTGTTAGTGCACTTTATTAAGGGAAGTCTCGCGCAGAGAACACTGGTCTAGAAGCCGAGGTTCGAGGTCACTCGTTATAAATCTCCCCTGGCGTCAAGTGACTGTATTACCAGAAGATTATCTTGATAAATAGCTAAGTGCACTACTAAAGAACAAAAATGCAGGCAAAGACTTTTATTTATGACGTCATTAGGAGACCGAGCTCTCGCATCGTCTCGCAATGGTGGATTAGATTATTTTTTTTACTTAACCGACTGAAATAACTTATAATGCACAAATTATGTAATACATAACATAAACGCTCTTTTAACTTTTGTGCTATTTCATTGCATATATTTTAATAAAATGGAGCTTTAAGCTTATATAAGTAAAATATTTCAATATACCTATATAATCCAGAGAGTAATTATCAAAGTGATTTTGAGGAAACCCTCAATATTCCCAGCAAGGGAACTTTTCAATATTTTTAACGTACTAAATATTAATGAAATTTATATAAAATTTGCGATACTTCAAATTCACAAAATGTGCATTAATAACAGTACATTCGGATGTTTTAGTAACGGACCGAGATTAGCTGGAAATATTTTGATACCTAAATGTAATACTAGCACAGCCCAACACTACTTCTCCTATCAAGGAGTGTCATTCTATAATGCTCTTCCCAATGAAATGAAGACGGAAAAAAATTGTGGAAAATTCAAATCTAAATTGATAAATCTTCTACAAAAATCATAATAACGCAGTGAAAAAAATCTTACCAAAAACAATCAAAATATACATACTTTTAAATGTTATTACAATACCTTCTTAATTTTTAATTTTTATAATTTAATTTAACGTTTCCTTGTCTATATATTATAAACTTAATCTAATGCCTTACTTTTATGTATTCTTGTACTATTTATATCTTACTTACCTAATTCAATGTCTTAATTTTTGTAACTTAATCTAATATTTCTTTGTCTATATCTTATTTTATATATTTTATTTAATCTAATGTCTTACACTAACGATTACATTAACAATAGAAATATATATATATATATGACAATGCCCCCCACTTTTAAACACGAGAATAAATTCTCATTTAAAAGTGGGTAAGCGTATAATATAAATGTGTATTAATTATATTATATTAAAAAATTAAGTTTCTTAAGTTTGTACATTTACCAAATAAATTTAATAAAAAAAAAATTAAAAAAACAATGCGCGTGTTACGCACTGTACCCACACTAACTCAATTGCAAGCTTATATGCCTTATACAAGCCTTACCGATCTGATAGTCTCCACCAAGGGTCTTAACTCTCAAATAGACAAGAGTCGTGTTAACTTGAGTTGCGACTCGGGTCAGCCAACATTTCAACTCGAGTTACTCGAGTTAGTAAAAATACATTTCAACTCGTCCCATCACTAACTGGATTCTGGAAGCATCTAGAATCTGATAATAATAATAATAATAATAATACTTATGAGTTCTTTGTCAAGCGTCACACAACCAGACACAAGCGAACGAGTGGACACTTAGGTGCGAACTAGAATGAACATCTGCGAATCTGAGCGGGACGACCTTGTGATATACAAAAGCGAAGCGAGCTAAAGAAGTGCCAGTGTGTAATATTCTGCTGACAATTAGTGTAAAATAAAGAGCGGTACTTCAATTAAATTCGTGTCTAGTAATTTAATTTAATTAATAAATCGATAACTATTTTCAAGTGTTTCATTCAATGATCCCGTGACAATATTTAATTATCACATCGTAACTACGACGCCAATTTTCCCGGAATAACCAAGTGTGACGTATTTGATATTTACACGGGTCCTAGCTGTTTGTACCCGGCATTGCTAGGCTTAAGGATTTTGTTAAAAATAAGTTTGTGCGAGAACACAAAGGTTCCATTGTTTTGCAAAGAAAAATAAATTAATCTAGGCTAGGATGGATATCCAGGAGGGAATTGTGGCCTATGTATTCTGCCGAAATTTAAAGAAGAAAATGCGAAATTTGGAGTCAAAAGTGTTACCTTTGTTACCTGCCGGATCCTAGAGAATAAGTATGCAAATTTTGAGTCGAATCGGACAAACGGTGTAGATTTGAATAGAAAACAGACAGACAGACATTGAGTTTTATAAGTATAGATATGATGGGTATGCAAAGATTTTATTATACACGGGTATAGAACAAAAATACCACTATTCAATCGACAAAATCGAGATAAATATACTTACAACCAATTTTTAAGCCTAAATGGAGATATTTAAAATTGATATGATTTTAACAAAATGATTCTTTGACAACCATCTTACGAGAAGAAGTTGTAGAAGTTCTTCTGACAACCATCTTACGAGGAGAAGTTTTAAACATGTACAACGACCATTATACAAACGTAGACGTTACAAAACCATGTTTTCACGCTGAAGTAAAATAGATTGCTAACAAAAGTTTAAGACACGAGTGCTTATTTTTTTTCAACGGATGTCTTACCTCGGAACCATACCTTTATCTTGTTGATAATATGAAAGCTTTTCGTATCTTGGATCACTGTTAAATAATACCAAGAGTACGAGTGAAGAGATAAATAGAAATGTTTTGTCACCAACGAGGCCAAAATAGCATACATGCCATTTTGGCCTCGTTTGCTAACCTAAGTCACGTTTATTTTCAAAAAGAATAGTCTACCCTATATAAAATACTCGTAAGACCTGTGTTTATGTATGCACTGAAAAAACGTTTGAAACAAAATTTCAAAACGCGATGAAAGGATCCTAGACATTATAATATTTTGATGAATGTGGCGTTAGCGTTGTAGAGATTATTCACGATGATCCTGAAATTGTGTGAAAAACACTTAAAATAATTTTAAATTTTTCTACTCAAGTTTTAAGAGTATCAGAATCTTTTATTGACGGGTGAAGTATTGAGCTGACTATATTCGTGTGTAGAAAAAAAAATACATGGATAATGTGGAAATACAAACAATCAATTGATTAGGTACTGACAAAATGAGCCTGAGATACTGGTCTGATATTGATACTGATATTAGATACTGGTGAAATTAGTATACCTAGTTTCTGCACTTAAATTGCAAGAACGCTGATTAACATCAACGTAGACTTTTAAAAACTCACAATCTTTGTGATAATCAACTCACCTTTTTAGTAAAGCACCACAAACATAAAGGCATTTTTTTTCTAAAGCAGCAGCTGCGAGCGCGAATGGCACCGAAGGCACGGCCCTTACTGCCGCCGCCTTGTGCCCCTATATTCTATGTCAATGTATGCGTCACAGTGCGTGCGTACACGGCGCCGAGCACGCACGCACACATTCTAATGGGTAGCGGCCAGTTTGTATGAAGACGTATTACTGTTCTAAGTGTACTGTGCTAATATTGAGGGTGCTGGCAGCACCCAATTAGATAACCCAGGACAGAGATCCTGGCGCCTTTGCACAAGAAGGCCCGACCCTGGATGAACCGGGATTGAGAGGCAGGGAGTTGATTGTTAATAAGTGTGAGAATTCTTCATCTCTTAGAAAAGACCTATTTACATTTACATTTAAATAGTATGATTGATTGCCCCCAGATTATTAGTCTGATCGACTTATATGCCCCATTGAGGTCATCAAGACACAGTGCATTATTCTATTATAGTGGAAATGTCAGAACTAATGCATTAGCAAACTCTGTAATTCCCAGATTACACTCATTATGGAATGAACATGCAGAGGCGGCTGACATTTTTGCTGATAGTATAACTGTGTATAGGACAAAGCTGATACAATTGTATACATCTCAACAAAATGGAAATGGACAATAAATTTTTCTGTATTAATATTTTACCTTTAACTATTATTATTTGTACCTTAAATAATATTATTGTAATTCTTAACCGTATTATTATTTTAACTGTCTTATGTTATTTTTTAAAAATTTTATTCTGTATCTTTGTACAAGCCCATAAGGGCGTTAAATAAATAAATAATAAATAAATAATAATAAATATACTCGTATGTATAATATTACCAAAATTGAAAAAAATATATAAATCTACATGTAACAATGTTCATCACAAATGTTCCCAAGACCCAACGCGAAGGTAAATGGCGCCATCTCCACAGCCTTAATTCGGAGCCGAAACGACGCTTACGAAACTAACGGTACCAGATGACGCCATTTTCATGCTAACGCAAATTTTCTACGGTTTCATGATATTTTTTTTTATTTGTTGAAATAGTGTAATTTTATTTGGCATTTTGTGAAAAACTGAAGCAAATTAAGCAGAATTTTAGCAATTAGAGATTATATATGAATCACTTGAATTAACAGAATCGGTGAGTTCATTCATATTATATTGCTTTTAATATATGTTTTGTTGTGACTAACTTTACTGTATAACAAATAACTAATTAATGTACTTCAGAAATTAAATTTAAGAATTGCAAATACGATGGGATTATTTGTGACATAATAAAATGGATAAATTGAAAATTCTTGGACATGTCCCCAGTACATGAAATGTGGGGCAGATAATCCGAATTCCTTTGCTTTTTTATAGTACAAAACCAAGGAATTCCATCGTTTATGCGTGTAAAGGACCGATCGTATTCAAAGTGGTGGTTCGTTCGTCCACCAACCACCACACACGCGCAGGACAGGAAAAAAAAGTGAAATGTGTTCATTACGATAAAGAATATAAATTCTGTTATGAAGTCTTTTCTTGAACGGATTTAAAGAATTATGGATCTTAATCAAGATATATTATATGTCATGTCACACTGTTTTTAATTAGTATATAAACCCATAGTTTAGGTTTTTAAATTTAGTGTTGATTATAATATACTTACCCTGATTAATCTACGGTCGTAGCGAAACCCGGTCCGTACCAATACGAAAATAAAGTGGTGTTAAAAGAAAGGTTATTATTTTATCAATTTAATTAGAATATCTCGCCACAAAGCTTTGTTCTTGTTCTTTGTTGTTCCACAAAGTTTGCTTCTTTTGAAAATTATAAAATAAAGATGTCATAGTTGTCCTGGAGATATAAAATGTAACAAATCCGAATGAACAGATGCCTTTAGTAAAAATATGATGCAAGCATAAAAAACGCTTCACATTTCAATCTTTCATGCCTATTCTTAGAAATACGTTGATAAGCGAGTGACGGTATATATATATATATCTATATATATATATATATCTATATATATATAATATGACTTAAATTATTGCCTTAGTAAACAAAGAATATTTATATCTTACTCTGCTGAGATACTCCTATACCAAACAGGTAGATATCTAAATTAATTCGTCAAAGGCTTCAATAAATGAAGGGGTGTACTTTGCATTTCCGGTAACCCCCCGCCAACACTCCCACCCCACTCTTCATTCTCCACGTGCATGCCTCACTCTAGACCTCAAATATTCCGGTGGAATTTTAGGGTCCAATGAAAAAAATGCCTCATGTACAGGGTGCCTCGACTCGTGAACGCAATTTTGGGAATTGAGTTCTCAAAATAAGAATATGTTTAAATATAATATGCTTTATCGAGAGTAATACTTAAAGTATTAATTTGCTCTTAGAAAAACCATTGAAAATCATCCTGTGATAAATATAACAATTTATATCAATATTTTTATGCTTTCTTGTTGCAATATATTAATATATTCCAACATTAATTATGTATACATACAGTTTCATTTGAATTCTGCAATATTTATTCGTAAATTCTGCACTGACAAAGCAGTGAGCATCAGGGCTGATGATGGTCCATGCAGTGGGATCCGAAACGTTGGCCCAAAAGGTCGTAACAATACGGCATAATACCCCAGAAAACACAAACTTGAAGATTCTGAGTGGCCGTGAAAACCTAAGAACTTTCTTCAATGTTGTTAACAAATAGTGCACAAATGTATTAAAAATAATGATAAATAATTAAACAAATCAAAAATTTCTCATGCATAGAAAATTGTCTTTGTAACTTATTTATTTGATTGCTATTAAAAATAAAATATGGTATGCGTTATTATTTGTGACAGTCTTTATTTTGTTATGAATATTATTTACAATTTATTTTATCATTAAGGCATTATATACAATGTGTATCAAGTATTGTGAAAACACTTGTTAATCTGGAACTCATTGCTAAATTGTATTTATTGATTAGCGTTAGTCTTTATTTGTTATGAATATTATTAACAATTTATTTTACCATGAAATGATTATTTATTATAAACTTATCATAAAAAGTGTATTGCGTCATTATATCACGTTCAAAAAAAATACATTTACTCTTTAATTTTGCTGTAGGACCATCTATTGGGGACAATAATGACCTGTTTGTGAAAAAAAAAAATGAAATCAGTCGATTCTAAGCATCAGTGATCCACGAACAACCCTGTAAGGAGTCCGTCTGTGGGGCAGCGGGTCATGCAGGAATGTCGTGAATCTTTATGGGGTTTTTTATTTTCCACATCACCATAAACCTAAATAGTATGGTCCAATATTCCAGAGTTGATTGACCCGTAAGAATATTAAATGAGTTATTAAATATTTTAGGGACAAGAAATCACCATAAGCTCTTTCATTATATTATAAAGACCGGTCCAAATGCCTAAATTGAAAAAATCTTTCCACGTTGTAACGTGAAGCATGTGGTCTTAAATTAAATGCAAGTAAAACTAAATTCACGAGCATTATAAACAAAATCAAATTGATGGTGGACTGGAAATAGTAGAGAAAATAGTTCGCATGGAATTGAGATTAAATGAAAACTGTTACCCTCTCCTGAAGACCTGAGATTAACTATCGTTTTGCGCTAACTATTAATTTATAACTTCATTTTTCCTCGTAAATTAAATTTGCCCAGCAATAAACTCGATTCAAAATGTGAATGGGAGCTAAGTACATGTTCCTTGTTCTCTGGTAGAATTGTGGATACTCACCGAAGCAATTTTAAAGCAACTTTAATCATTTGAAAATGGGATTCATAGACTAAAAACTAACAACAATGTTAATCTAGTTGTAAAAAGAAGATAAATCCATTAAACAATAAAAACCCGAAAATAATAATATTTTTCAATTATAAACATGTGGTGTCACCACATGTTTGCTTTTTTTGAATAAAATATTTATTCTTTATTATGAAACGTCTCAATACCTACTCAGGGCACTCAGGACACACAAATAAGCAGAAGCACTCTACGCAAAAATAGTTTGTACAAGCTAGAATTTCTGAGAAAATTTCTCAAAAATTATCCTAATGCACGTTTTTTCTGAAATTCGTGTAGCATCACTCACGACTGTGTTATCCAAAGCACAATATCAAAAAATTGGAAAATCCTGTTCGAAGGAATGGTCCTGAATGACAGGGAATGGTTTGGGGAGCCAACATTATTGGCTACACATAAAATAGCGCAGTTATGCAGAAAGCATCCAGTCGCACATTCGTGCAAAGAGTGGAAAGTCGAATCCAGTTAATAAATATCTTAAATATTATTTAATTTGAATGTAAGATGTGTATTTTTTATTTTACATTTAGACTACATCACGCCACAAGAAACAATAGCTGTTGCGAAACATTAAGGCCTGAATACAAAGTAAATACTTAAATGATTTAAGGTTAAGGTACGCCTTAAAAGATATATTGTACTGCATATTATGCTTTTTAAGCGTACTTTAACCATTAAATTACTAAGTATTATCTCTGTATTCGGGCCTAAGTACTTAATGTGACTTTGTTTGTTTGTTGTGCCATGTTTGGCAAAGTCACGTTAACGAACCGAGCGAATACAGTTCGAATTTCATGAATCGAATCGAAATTCTCGGTGATCTCACTATGAATCGAACCCGGCACCTCAGTATGAGAAGCCAGTAATAAGCTATTAATGATTCATGTTTTAACCATTCCCCTCCGTTGCTGTAAACAGTGTTTACATTATCTCTAATTATGTGAATATCTCTGTAAATATTTTAAATACAGAGTTCGTTTTTTAGGCATTCCTCCGTAATGTATTTATGTCTATACCTATAAAACTCAATGTCTGTCTGTCAGGCTGTTCTCTATACAAATCCACACCGTTAGACCAATCGGACTCAAAATTTAGAAACTCGTTCTTTATGACCTGGCTGGTTATATAGGTTGCATTTCCCCCCTCCCCTTTTACCCTTTCTTCTCGCCTTGATTCATTGCAAATCTTTAGCGTTCGACCGATAAGACTCAAAATTTGGAAACTTGTTCTTTAGGACCCGGCGCGTAACGTAGGCGACATTTACTCCCTCCCCCTGACATATTTTCTATGCAAATCTGTACCGATCGACCGATCGGACTCAAAATTTGGAAACTTATTCTTTAGGACCCGGCGGGTCATAGGCGACTCTCTGTATATACTCAGTAGTAGAATGGCGCACACTGGCCGATTTAGATATATTTTTGTGCCGTCGTTCGTGATGATTAATGTTTTTCTTCTCATTTTTAGCACTTAAAAACAATAATTGATACATTAATTCACTTTTATAAAATAAATAACAGCTTTTAATGATTAATTACAGTAATAATAGTAATTAGTATTAGTAATAAATGTTAAATATTCATACTCGACTCAAAAATCGAATAAAAGTACACGTGCACTGAGTGGACAGCACCGGAACGCGCGTTTCAATTTTAGCACCGTACACGAAAGGTCAAAAGGGATTTGAGAATATATTTTAAAAGCGTTTTTACATATTGTGAAGTTTTATTACTAATAATCGTTAATTTTCCCCAGGCTGTATCTGGAAGAACATAAAATTCACCTTACTGTATTTCACCAAAAAAATCTAATTTTCAAATATTTTAGGCATTTAGGTTACAACGCTCGCCAACTTTCGCTGCGTAAGACCATTTTTATTGTATTTTCGTAAAACATTCCGAGCGATATGAACAGCGCCGAGGGCCCGAATGTTTGGGGCATGGTCAGAAACAATAAACCAACGGTGGCCATTCATCACGGAGACAATGTCTTCATTCCGCGTGTGCATTTGTTATGAAGCGCCCGCCGAAGATGGCCGCCCTGTCCCGTCGGACGTCCGCAGAGGCGGGGGCGACAAATGGGCGGCAAAGCACACGAACGGGAGACGACAAATTCCCGCAAAATACTCTCGTCACGAGCCGCGCTCATTTATTTCAATCTGACCGAAATAAATCTGTCACCGGGCCTGTCCGGACCTTTATGAATGACAGCATTATGAATTGAGTGGAATAAGTTTTCCCTCCAACGTAAGCAAACTCGGAACTGCATAAATTATTCAGTAAAACAACACCGAGCAAAAATGTCCGCCCCACTAGCCACCTCCGCGCCCGTAAAAATAAAAATTCCGACCTTTTCTGCGACGTGTCTTTGAATTCCTCGAAGGTTTAGCGACGAAATTTTTGTTGAAATCATATTGGAGTGCTTGATACCGTTTTTCGGCCAGAAGATAACAATGGGATTCGTTTTCATTCTTCGGCCGTCTTTTGTTTTAGCGAGTGTACAATAGTTTTCGTTTATGAAAAATCGTGTCCTTGTATAATTCGCTCTTAAGTTTACAGAATTTGTGAGAATTCATGATAAAATTATTATTCAATTTCATTATGCTAAATTTTTTTTTTAAATATTGATTATATTATTTTTAAATGTCAATCTACAATGTTACTGAAATAAATAAATAAAAAAGTTTAATTTGTAGTACAGTGAATAGAATGAAAATAATCACTTAGGTAGTTTGATTATGTTGAACGAATGGATGAGGAGTATGAAAGATATTTGACGCGAGTGTTGATGACACTACAAATAGAGGACGGCTGCAAATTTGGCATGGCAGGTAATATGGCCCTGTAAGTAGTCTCAACAATCAACGAGCTTACATGCATATACTTATGTATAATTGTATTGAGGCGGGAATTATGTGTCCGGACAGAAGAGTATGGCGCTCCATCCTCTCTGCCTGGCCCCTCGAAGAAACGGCGTGATATAAGCAAGGATATTTGTATCCTTTTTACCATCTTTAATCAGGTCAACATCAATTTTTCATTCACATTACAGCTTAGAATTGATATAATTGTATAATTCATGAAAATAAACTTAGTTTTCTCCACTTTTGTATTGAAAGTATCAACATATTTCAGAGCCCGTGGCCCTTTCGTCAGGATACAATTGTATACTAACATAACAAAGGGGCCATGAGTTCTGAAACATGTTAATATTTTTAATACAAAAGTGGTGAAACTAAGTTAATTTTCATTAATTATATTAATAATGTCACCACAAAATTATTTTGCTGTTTTTGAAGAAGAAGTGACATAATTGTATTTCTTCCTATTTAATGAGGTAATTTATGTCTTAAAATAACGAGTCGACAACGTTCCAACTGCATGTGCTTATTGTCAAGGATTTCAGACATACATACAAGCATTTTATCAAATTCATGGACACTCGAGTGGTTGTTATTAATTGAACGTACTGTATTGATTTCAAACGGTATATTTATTACTGAATATAAAATAAAATTTTATCGAATTTCTAACGACCACATTATTTCGGGTCTTGAAGCAAAGATGCGGTAATGGGTCAAATTCACAAATATTGATTTATAAGCAAATCACTACTTTTAAATGATTTTATGAATTCCTCGTACGATAATTACTTTGAAAAAAATTTACTTAATAATACATTATTCTAAAATTTTTAACAAATTAACAAAATAAATTAATATTTATTTTCTGAAATAAAACACAAGTTAATGATATGTATGAATAAGAACATTACCAGAATCGAACGTATCAACCTGTCTTAACATATTTCACATAGAAACATGATGATACTCTCGTATTCTTAATATTTTATAATTCATTTACGTAAGTATATAGGAACAAAAAAAGAATATACGTATAACTAATTAATCGACGATGTAATCATAAGGCCGGCCGCACTTTGGATACGAATTATTACGTACGTATTCGTACGAATATTTTCGTACGTATTGAGCGCGCACATTGATTGCGTCTTGCGTTGGCCACGATCAATTACTTTTCGCATTTCTCCATTAACGTTTGTGCCAAATGAATAATCTGTATCTTCTGGAAAACTCCATTCTTACTCGTGAGCTGCTACGGCGTCGTCGGCATCGTAGAATGGGTGAACGAAATATAATATACTTGTATGGATGAATTTGGTAAATTCCATCATATTATGGCAGACTTAAATAATGAAAAATTTCATGACTATCTATCTAATAGATTCACAAATGCTGGGGAGAATCGAAGTGCAACGAGAGCTCATAACATCGGAAAAATATTTAAAAGTTTTTTTGTTTGAAGTACGTAATTATACCTCACCTTCATTAAACCAAATGATTTAACTTACAGGTATTTTTAGTTCTTTAGATATTCTCCGCCATGATCTGCGCTGATGGTTACGCAGTTGAATCACTTTGGTCTCACAAACGTTTGTGGTCATGAATCAAATTGACAAATTTTTCAATACCCATCGTACGAAATCGCAAAAATTTCAGAACAAATCCGGATCGTTTCAGACGTCGCATCTATACGTGCGTACACGCACTACTAAATCGTGTGCAGAGTGCGATGTTCAATACTACTTCGAAGGTCAGGAATGTACTTGCGTATTCGTACGTATATGTACTACTCAATTTCGTACGAAAACGCATCCAATGTGCGGCCGGCGTTAATCTTAACTACTGTGGCCAGGTCTAGTCAAGCCGCTTTCTTATTTGCTCGACGAGAGTAGATGTAAAGATCAACAATCCCTGGAATATTTATAAAAATTGCCGAGATAGGGTTCAGATAAATGTTTTTTACTAAGTGTATAATGATTGTCAGCACTGAGTTGTTGTCTTGTTATAAAATAAAATATGTAATTAATTTTTTCACTATAATTAATAAACAGGCCGTCTTCAAAGCTATTGACACTTGTGTATTTCCCAAACAATGCTGGGGTATTGTAGAGACTGGCCGATGTCTACAGCTATACATGACTAATCAGAGAGCCAGTGGATCTCCATCACTGTGGCAATCAATTTGCATCACTATTATAATCACTAATGAGGAGTATTAATAGGGCTTCAATACATTGACATTGCACTCAGCTCGCAAGTATCTATTTGTACAGGGTGATCATTCACAAGACATTTCTAAATGTATTTCATCATATAACATGCACATATTTCATCATATAACGTGGCATTTCAACCTCTCAATAATTACCGATTGCTGGTTACCAGGCGGGGAGCTTCATGGCCAATTTTGATCGGTGCACGTCCACAAACGACAAATGTACTCCGAACTATCGGACAATAGCCGTCTGACAATACATTATGCCCAATACAAAGTGGTTTATGTCGTGGCTATAGACTTAATGTTGGCTTAAATGTATACCATAGTATACTTTTTTTATTTATATGTAAAAAAAATAATAAATTGTATAAACCATTTGATATTAAAAAACCACACATGTTAATTGTAATTATATTTTTTATTGGTATTGACCAATAAAAAATATAACTTCAAAAGAGTGTGAGTGTGTACTTATGTACACGCGTTAGAAGTTATAATTCTTTGACATACTTACATAAAAAAACACGTATTAAAGCAAAAACTATACTAATGTAAAAGTGTAAATTACCACGACCATAGCGACTTCTGAGGTTTCGCAAGTGACGTCGTCGTCTCTATTATTTAAAAGCTGATTCCAAGAATCACAAAATAATAACAAGGTTTTACCAGCGGACATTTCCAAGCTGATGACCTGTTCTGTCAAACGCATTCAAATATAAACAGTTACGTGAAATACAGAAATCTGTACGAGAAGCCACTTTTGGCATTTCGATTACGGAACCAAAATCGTGATTCAATAAACAGTTCTAATTTTCAATTAAATAACCAATCATTCGTTAGCTTTTAAATGAGCGTCTTTATGATTGATACTCGGTCTAAGATGGTCGACAACATATTTTTTATATCACTGGAACATTTATTTATTGAAGTGAATAAACTTTTGACAGTTACGCAACAATCATAAACAATATATGAAATATACACATTTTACTCTTTTTGACGGCTAACTTCTGGTTCGATCGGATGCGCGCGCATTTCGTTGCATACTAAAATGGCACTTTAGCAACTTACTTCTTGGTCTGCGCGTGCGCAACTTCCGTTACCATTAAATTCCTAAATGAGTCAAAATAAGTATAAATTCAATATAGTTAAAAGTTAAAAAAAAAAACTCCATAAGTTTTATGTGCATGTACGAGTATACCTACATGAGTATGTATTTAAATACATGTGGATAAAACAATTCATCACCATCTCCATCCCCTTGTCCTACTAGGGTCGGAGGCTCAAACGCTCGAAATGGTGTTTCCATGTTCCCCTGTCTTGCGCTGCTTCTGCATGAGTCAATCAGTCTAGACCCATTCTGTTTCCATACACATTTTTCTGTTACCTTTTCCAGCTTAATCTGGGGTGATTCACCGGATTCCACTTACATAGTATGCAAAGATAGGGAGAAGTCACTGATCAAACACTCTTATTCCAAAACATAGTGGCAAGTTAAACGACAATATATTGGTTTCAAAATGTTTCAAGCTATAATTTCATATTATAATATAGTTTAAACATAAGAAAAAGATGTAGTTTTTTTTATCCATAAAATTGTTCTCCGGATATGTGTCGTCCATAGTTAGGCATTTCACATTATTACGTTTTTTACGACATTTACTCAGTTTGAGTTTAATAACTCCTTTAAAATTATTCAAGAAAATATAAGCAGGGCTTCGGTGCTATTTTTCACCCCACATGGGAACGGAAACGATTAATGTCCTTTAAATTTTATCGATGGTTGAGAAAAGAATTTCGACTAACTCAGTAAGTCGATTTTACAACGACAGATAATTAAAATTGAGTGAACGAGAAAGCAAAAGCCTCTATCCAAATATAACGCATTATATTAAGTTTTTCCATTTTTTCACTATTAATATTCCACTATTATTGATAGTAACAAACATAGTACGATTTTTAATAATAACCGATCACTATTTACAGTTTTTTAAATAAAATGAGGCGCGCGTTGCAGGAATCAAATTATCAAATTAGAAAATCCTAATGCAGCTTTGAGTAAGTAACGATTTAAGAAGATATTTTAGTTTCGACATAACTTTTGCCAATTGATTTGTCGGGGTGGTATTGTTGTGCTTAATGTGTTTTTCTGCTATGAAATTCTTATAAAATATATTTTAAAAATGAAACCGTGCATGATACAGATTAATGGCTTCGTTTATAGCAAAACCATTAGAACATTTTCTTACAGCGTTTTTTTTTCTAATTTTATTTTATGTAGGCCTTTAATGCAAATGTAGTCGCAATATAATACCACCCTGTACTGGTTTACATATGTTATGGTGTCTGTTAGATTATGGATAGTTAAATGCACACTCCATAGATAACATTAATATCATATTAATGGCCGTCCCACCCTGCATCTGGACCCTTGCAGTGGAAATGTGGATAATTCTGGATGTCGAAAAATGTATTTATTTAATATTCACGGAAGACCAACAGCACAACAAAGAAGCATAGAAAAAATTAATATAATATATATGGCCAATTACAGGTATAAACTTTTAGAAATATGTTATGAAGTAAACTTAGGCATATTAAGAATTATATAACAAGAAAGAATAAAAAATTTAAACAAAAGAAAAAGAGACTTAATTATTAGCAGAAAAACAAAGGCATGTTAAGAATAATACAACAAGAAAGAATACAATATTTAAACAAAAGAAAAAGAAACTTCATTATTACCAGAAAAACTTAGGCATGTTGAGAATAATGCAACAAGATATATATTTTTTAGCTTTCATATTTTATCGGTGTTTTGATGAACTAAGTTATGGAAACAAAAACAAACTCATTTTTCCAAATTTGTTATATGCTTGCGCACCCAAAAAAAATCCAACGCACTGAACAAAAGTCACGGCTATGGAAACGTAGATGATACAAAACAAAATCAATTGTACAAGCAGAAAGCATCGCCTTTGACAAATTTGCTTGTTGCAAGACCTCGCGGGCGGATACAGTGGCCGGTTCGTAGATAATGGTGGTCGCTGCACCACCAGTGTCATGTAGGTCCCTACCGTTCCGACAGTGTCTCGACACGTGTATGATAAACTACCGACTGAGTGACTTTTGAATTCACGATATACACAGAGACTACCATTGCCGGCTTTTATAGGGTTAATTCGTTATTACGAGAAAATAATTGTCAGATCTATATTCATTTAGTTTAGTGATACTACACTCGTTTTGTGATTTGTGATGAGATTTATCACGGTGTAGCATCAAGGTAGTCAAATTTGCAAGCCACAAGCGTTTAGTTTTGTTAAATAGTAAGAATTTTGACGTGATACGTGACGTGTATTATGTAATATAATATGTTGGAGTACACAGTTCTTTTAAATTAAAAAAAAATCACGTCTGAAGAACAAATATTTCATACAACAAGTTGTCCTGGTCAATTTTCATTTAATTTAGATAAATTATAAAAATCTCACAGAAATGAATCTATTTATATGAGAAATGTATATGGAAGTCTTTTATACGATAGTCCAGGGCTATAAAAGTAATAAAAAATAATAATCCCGCAGTGGACAATTCCAGTTATTGTGTTCATAGAATATACATATAAAAATATTATTAATTTTATTACATTTACATTACAAATTATTTCTGTATTACCGATACATATTTAAGTTACTATGGTACCAAGACCAAAGTACCTATCTTAAAGTACAGAAGTGACAAGTTCACCACCATTATTAATTACACTTTTCATGAACTTCGGCGTGTGGCTCCGGGGCATTGAGTCCATAGGCGTAACTCGGCGCGGGTCCTCAAGTGGTCGGGTAAGATATACGGAGGTTTAATGATAATGCCAGGGGAGTCTCACAGCCCGTGTATTGTTGGCCGACCTACCACTACCCGCTACCCACACAGCGACTACACATCTCCCAAACTTACCTACGGGAAAACAAGAATAAATCACAGCGCAAACAGCGAACATCACTCCGCACAATGTTTCCGCGGAGCTGGCGCGCTGCAGCTGGGGGTAGCGGTCCGTTTGCGGTCCCTGAAATATGTCAGGCTTGCCATTGTGTACACACGGTCTAGAATAGCGCTTCTATATGTTCATAGCTCCGAAACTGTACAATACAGTTCACACTTATCAAAAATCGTTTACTAATTAACTCTTAAAAGACTGTGCTAAAAAAAACTTTGGGGGCGGTGGAGTAACACAGCGTTACCTGATTAAAAATCGGCATAGTTTTTAATATGTGATAAAATATACATAAATACGATACAGATAAGATTTTTAAAAGGTCCCTTTTTATAATTATGAAAGGTAAACATACATATTTGCATTATTTTAGTAAATTATTATAAAAGTATGGCAAATCGAATTCGCGTGCGCTTCCGCCGATGTTTCATTGGCAACTGAATATAACGAAGCGGTCGCCAGCTCGCTTCAGTCGCCTGTACTCCGTCTTTGTCTAACACATGTTACCCGACTCTACCGTACTCTTTCTATATTGTTTTGCTTTCGCCGAAACCCAAGCAACCGCCATCTCTGTCCTACATAAAATGTATGGTATTATCGTGCTCTTTCTTGCTCGATTTAACTGCGATGTACAATATTCTGCTCTCTCTTGCACACTGGCCGAAAATACGAGAGTAATGAATAAATATTTTTTAATTAAAAAATCCGTACATTCCTAACAGTTTAATTTAGTAATTTTGGTGTGAAAATGTCTATTCGATGATTACAAAAAATGTGACGTTTTGGTTTTCGTAAATAAGGTAGATATTTCATATTTTGTATGACAGGTAGACCTACGTTACATCACCGACACACAGGAGTTGAAAACAATTCTCAAATTGAGCCAAAATACGATTCATACAGTTAGAGATCAGTCGAAACCAACGCTGTCTAATATTCTAGCTAAATTAAACACGAAAACTGAAATATCATTAACCTATTATTGAATATTCAACACTTTAATTATATTTTGCATTATTTATTTTCTTTCTTCTTTCATCGCTCGCTTAAGGGTCGACATTTACTGCCAATAGCACTGAATTAAAAGCATTTAAAAATCATGAAAAAATTTCTTTCAAATTTAAAAATTCATAACTTTATTTAATATTGGACAATTCTTAATTATTTTTGTACTGTTTTATCATCATGACGCTAGATATATATACTCGTAAGAAAACATATTCTGCGTACATGTAAATATTCAGTAACTATTGAAATTTCCTAAGATACTGAAAACAATTTTTTTGGCAGCGGCCTGTAGATTAATGATTATATTTCCTTGATTATTGTATATAATGTTTATTTTATTCTTTTTATATAAGAATAAATGTTCTTTCTAAGTTATCTTTCTAAAAAAATGACGTCTAGCATATAAATTCTGATATAAATGAATAATTAAAACTCACTTTTTCGAAAAAAAACACGAAATATGCATTTGCGGTGAATGTCCAGCCTTAAGCGGCCTTATTAGATTTGAATATCCTTGACCGCAGTCACAATAGAATCCATTAGTGCCGGTCGAATCGTTAATTTATCCAGTTAAACATTGTACTGTTATTTGAGATTTGGACTGATTGTATCGATAATTGTTTGGCAGTCCCTTGACATTGTCTTTGCGTCTGTTGGGCACTCGCCTACCCCTTGCAGGTCTGTCTGGATATTATTATCCATCAGAATAATTTATTGCGTTCAGGGTTATTTTTCTCTAGTGGTCCAGCGATTGTGACCCCCAGATTGTTATGACTTAATATTCTTTACAATTTTAATCAACCTACTGTTTTAATTTAATTAATTAATCAACCAACAATTTTAATCAATCTGCATATTCAATGTGGAAATATGTTACGAAATACTCATAAAAGATCAGTCGAGTAGGCGGCCGTGAATAGTCGATTTGGAATTATCTAATAAATCCAAATAATCACTTTCCCTATATAGGATTAAAAAAGAATTATATACTTATAAACCATGGAAACAAAAAAAATAGTGTTAATGGTAATGAATATCATCACGTTCTCTAACACTTCACCGACCATTATGACCTAAAAAAAACCATCCACATCTCATTCCATTACCAGAGATGGCTTAAAAACACCAATAACCCAACGTATGAATAGTCAAAAGTTAATCATATTGCGCCACAAAGTATCACAATATCAATTGATGATATGATTTTATTAATAAAAGCCTTTTGCCTTAAAAATCGTGTAATAAGGTGCACAAACTTTTGTATTCAAATATACACAATTTTGATAAGCGATATCTATATATTTTGTACTCTAAAGTGACAAAAACTTTGCCACACCTGCCCTCTGGTTGTACCCTCGCTCAGGGGGTAGCATTGTGTGCGGTTCTTTACGCTGCAACAGTTTCCTTGTCGAAGAACCACATCCAAGATGAACACAACGAAACTCTGAGGAATAGGGGTGGATAATGGCGAAGTAGAGGGATGATGGCTCAGTGGAGGGATGATACGGAGTCTTATCCCGCCGGTGGGGTAGAGGGAGAGGGGAGTACGTAAGACGGTGCTCGCAATTTATTAAGTGTATGTGCGTTTGGGGTTTCCTGATAGTCGAGTGGGTTGGGTAGCTATTGACTTAACAAGTCGTTAAGCAAGAATCCTATAAAGGGAACATAGGAAGCAAATAAATTATATACGTCATAAGTCTTGTGAAAAATAATTAGTAAATGTGTGAATTAGTAGAATTATCTAAAGATTGCATCGGTATGTAATCATCCAAAATATTTTTGTTATAGTTAAATATAAATTAAGATTATTTGTAGTAATTCACCGTAAATCAATATAATTTTTCAGATATTTTAACTATTCAGTAGAAGAAAACTATTTTATTGTAACTATTTTGTCGCTACTATAGATTCGACATTAGCAGTTCATCTCATCACCACTCCTCTCGAAAGTATAGTAGTGACAAAATAACACAATTTGGGTGTACAACAATATTTAATTTAGTTTGTATTAAGAAATATATAAATTTAAAACAGGAATAACCCTGTTACCAATACAAAACTCGTGAATAAAGCCTAACTTTTCTTATCCATCCCCACAATGACCTCTTACGGCCTAAACAACGACAAATACTCACAATTCTTGGTATTATGTTCTTAATAATTAATTTACGCTTGATTTGCGTCCGCCTGTTAAAACTTCTTCACGTTCATCTTATTCTCAATGAGAGCAGTGGTGATCATGGAACTGTTCATAATCTGTTCATTATCTACCTTTTACAATCCGTGGCATTTCTTGTGCATTCCCGGAGTGCGTCTGCGAATATTTAACCACGTTGATCCATCGTGATGGTTACCTTTCACGAGATACGACAGATTCTTGTACACTCCCATAGATAATATATCGTCGCTGTATATATTATTAAGCCTACGTGCCGTTTAATACATTCTCAGATGAATTAATTAATTTGTCAATTTTTCATATAAATAATAGAGATATACTAAAAAAAACATTGCTGTTCATCTGGCAAGTCTGCCTAGTAATTATTTAAAATATTTTTTATAAATCTAGTCCGTGCAATTATTTTTTAAAACAGTTTCATTCGTTTATCTCAGAATGTACTAAAACGGCACATAGGCTTAATTATATATATACAGGACGATATTTCTTTAATATAAACCGCTTCATGGCGTTTTAACAGTTAATTCTTTCTGTCTTGCAGTCTCCTCCATTTTTTATTGAAGATATAACCTATAGATATTTTTAACTGTTTACGACCAAACACTGATGTATGTTGTTAATTCAGACCAGTACAGACATATATTAAACGTTAATTTTTTTCTGTCTCTATTTATGCGAGACCTGCTTCGTTACTTCTGTGTGTCATTTTCTGGGATATTTTTCCATGTATATCTGACCTCTCTGACTGAAGTTTCGTATCGCATTGCAAGGTCCATCATCAGGGCTGACGGACTCTGCAATGGTATCCGAAATGTCAGCCAGAGAGATATACATGGCAAAATATTTACACGCAAAATTAAAAATACATATAAAAGATTCTGAACGGTCATGAAAACATGAGAACACTTCGTTACTTTATATTTATAGGATTAAAAGAAGCTTCTAAATATGTTTTTTAACTGAGTAGTATCACTGTAGCGCGGGATAGTAAATCGCCTTCTACTAATAAAAAAGCGTTTCTCACAAAATATAAAAATATATAAAATTTTGTAAAAATGTTCTAGCTTTACAAAACTGTTGTAACTAATTATAAGCTAAAGAAAAAACAAACTCGGTACAATATGTATACATTACGAAAGGGCATCTTCTTAATCACGATCTAATAATATAAATGAATTATTTATTCTATTTTTGTATATATTACGATATCATGGGTTTCACGTGTTTTTAAATGTAATTGTTTCAGAAGATTTCTCCAAGGAGAGTAAAAAAATCATTAACAATTTACAAAACAAAAACGAAAATTTGCTTTTGAATATGTCGTGTTTGGCCA
Organism: Agrypnia vestita; assembly: GCA_016648135.1. Taxonomy (NCBI): domain Eukaryota; kingdom Metazoa; phylum Arthropoda; class Insecta; order Trichoptera; family Phryganeidae; genus Agrypnia; species Agrypnia vestita. The sequence goes on along the minus strand of JADDOH010008543.1, from coordinate 34,586 downwards.
GCGTTTGAATTTTAGATTAATTAATATTTAGTTGAAAGAGATTAAGAAGACTTTTAAAATCTTATATCACCATGTAATTAACCTTGTTGTTTATTACATAATATAAAAGGCCTGCACCTACTGTTTTGTATTTCCAATTGGTAAAACACCTACGTTAGTTATATGGCTAAGGCCTAATAAACGAAAGTAGGAAATGTCAACATATGTACATGAATATCTGCACTATTTTTAGGGGTTTATAAAGTAGATTATTGTAATAAATTATAAAAATAATAAACAAAGGCAGCAATATCCTAAAAAAATGGTGCATTCATCGAGGATTACTCATTTATACTGTACTGAGATTTTGTGGGAAACATTATTTTGAAAGGGATGGATACATAAAATCTAGAATTAGGTTAGTACATTTTAAATAAGTTATGTTCGGTGACTGCATTCAATATATATATTAATAATACTATATATATATATATATATATATATATATATTGTTTTTTTTTGTTTTGGATAACACGTTTTCATAAATAATAATAAAAAATTAATAAATATTTTTTCAATTGGTTGAGCATTTTGTAGATTAACATTTTCAAAAATTGATTTCATTATTTGTATGTATTTACTTATTTTAATTTATTTACTATTTTATTAATTACATCTGCATGTTTCGGAAAAACATTACCGTACGTCGTCAGGGTGTTTTATAAATGTCAAAATATCAAAATGAATAATAATCAAGAACTTTAGCAATAATATTTAAAAATAATTTTTCAAATAATTTAGAAAAACAAAAGACATTATTCATTTTGATATTTTGACATTTATAAAACACCCTGAGATTTTACCGAAACATGCAGGTGTAATTAATAAAATATTAGTAGATACATACAAATAAGAGAATCAATTTTTTTAATTAATGATTACCACATTCTAAGATATTGAATTAATCTAAGATATTGAATCTATTATATTACCCGTGTGACCATGATCTTGGAATATGCCCACGGTAGATTATAATATATGTTGTTTTTAACGTACCCAGCAAGAAGAAACAGTCAAATGTACACCCATAATTTTTAATTGTTCGAATATTTTTTCTTCTGAATGAAGGCTTGAACTTTTTGGTGACATTATTATTAAAATAAAACGCAAAATGTTTTCACCACTGATTTGTGTTTTATTTTAACCAAAATATTCCCAGACTCACGATTTTTTTAATATTTCTAAATATAACTTACATTATGGTATTATTTATTATTAAACGTATCATTCTGGTATGAAGGTTTGTTATTTTAGACACATTAAACGTAATATTTTAATTAAATTTTAAATATCACTTCCGCAGTAACGAGCACACCAACGCATGACTTTTAAGTAAGCATTATATATTTTAGAAAAATCGAAATAAAATATGTATCTCGTAATATTTCAGTCACAACTATAATCGCAGAATTCAGATTATAATATTTAGTAATTCAGATAAATATGCATACAGGGTATTTATTTGCGTCCGTCATATTTTAAATGACACGCCTTGTTTTAGAAGAGTCTGAGCCCATCGTCTCCGTAAGTTTCAGATTCCATTTTATACGATATTATATAATACCTAGTAACATATAATAACATAACCTAACAATAAAATAACAACATACAAAATAAAATATCATCTTATACTTGTGTAAAATTCATAAAAACTAATTTCCAACTAAATGCTCAAAATTGATCACCGTGCGCCGGCGCGCCGGTACAAACTAGGACACATACATAAAAAAGATGCCGCTTTAGGAAGAGTCTACGGTGTACATCCTTCTCAATCAGAGTGTTTTTAACTTCTTCTTCAAATGTAGCAAATTTATTTTGTGGTAACATAATTATAATTAATATAAATTAACTTTGTTTAAACCACTTTAAAATTAAAATATTAAAATCTTTTGGCTACGGGTCATTCTTTTGATATTAATAAGGGTTTACAAATTTTACATACAAATTATACAGAATCACAATTTGATAAATTAGAAATTTTGGAAATAAGAAAGAGTGAAAATAGTAAATTGAATATTATAAATAATCAGGTCCTTTTCGCAAATAGTTAAATTTTAAATTTATTTTCATATTAATTAGGTACTTTATGTTATTATTTTCCATATATAACTTTTTAATATTTTGATCTATACTTCGATTTTTAAATATTATTTTTGTTTTCCTGATGAAGAAGCCATTGGCTTTGAAACGTGTTGATTTTTTTCAATAAATAAGTGGTTTAAACAAAGTTAATTTATATTAATTAGAGTGTTTTTATCTTAGGATGTTGCTTAATCACGTACGCGATCAACCTCAATCGAGTACTTAAAAATCGTTAACGGAGTTTTCATAGAGACCTATCAAGCAGCTTGCTATGATAGAGGTTTGCTACAAAACGATGACCATTGGGAAAATATTCTGAGAGAAGCATCGCTTTCGAAATGTCCAGTATAACTGAGAAAGTTATCTGTAGTCATACTTTTAATTTGTTGGCCATCGTAACCATTGAAATTATGGGCCATTTTCTAAAACGATTTATGTGAAGATATTAGACACAGAATCAGGCAGCAAAATCAACACTTCGCCTTACTATACAGTGAGGACATTTATAACGAAGGTTTGATACAAATAGAAAATAAACTATTGCAATTAAATGATAAAAGCCTAAGTGATTTTGGATTACCTTCTTCAGTTCGTACTGAAAAAATGCTACAGATACAATGGCACATCATTATAATATAAATGATTTGACCGCTTTTGTTAATGAAAACCTGCCAAAATCAGTCCCAGATCAAAGACATGCTTTTGAGACTAAAGTCGATAGCGTGAATAATAAATATATAAAATATATAAATATACAAAATATTTTTTTTGGATGCGCCAGGTGGCATTGGAAAGACGGTTCTTGAAAATTTGATACTTGCTAAGATAAGACAATCAGGAAAGATAGCGATAGCAGTTGCTTCGTCAGGAATTGCTGAAACTCTCTTAAAGGGTGGAAAAACTACTCATTCTACTTTTAAACTTCCATTTGTGCGCCAATACAATATTTGAAATAACCAATAGTTTGTTGTATTATTTGGTGGTGCACTTCTTTAGGTATTACTAGTATATCGACAAATGGCAAAAATTAAAACACAATTTGTTATCACCAATAGGGCAAGAGGCCCAATTACTGAAGCGAAACACATCATAAAAATATATTTATATTTCCCTCACCAGAAATTGAACCCGAAACCCTCGCAATGAAGACAGTGCCCACTGGGCCAGAAGAACTACAATTTAAATGATATAAATACGCGGTATTTGTTTGCGATAATTCGTTAATTTAAGTTTTATTCAATACAGTTAAGAACACATGCCTTTTTATCATTTTTTCCTTAATAAGATAAATAAATTAACTCCCACAGCGGCCACTTTTGGCCGCAAAACACCTATACCTACCTAGCGAAAGAAACCAGTGAAGCAGATTACCGTTTAGATTACTTTAAGTAAAAACGGGAGACAAATTGGGGTTTGTATCGCCTCCCTCAAATGTTAATATTTATGACCGACCAATAAATGCAGTAAAATGTAGATGTTTCTTCTGTAATTAAGTTACTCTACGAGGCAAAAATGTAACCTCAAAGTTTAATTCGGTTGCGAAAATTTTCTCTCGTTACGTTTTAAGGCGAGAATTATCGTTTATTTCGCAATCCCACGTGGAAGGTTTTATCTTAATAAATAACATTCAAATTCGTCGGAAACACCCGCGCCCAGACTCGTTAAGCGTAACAAGTGTTACGTATTGCTTTATTAACTTCCGCCGTGCAGTGACGGCGTCAGGGCGGGTGGCGGCGGGGGTAATCATAAACCGCCCCGCCCCGCCGCCGGATTTATCGCCAAACTAAGGGAAAACAATGGCATTGTGTTTAATTATGTTAGTTCTCTCCCGAGCGCCATTTTACATAATGTCTAGAGATGTAATCTTCGGTCGCGCCGACCCGGGCGGGATGATACGCCAAACTTCCCACTGCCTTCCCTCCTCGAACAATCCGAGATGATTGATTGCCTTACTTTCTCGTCTTGGCGCGCAATATGTGTTACTCTACGCCCAGCATCCCGCGTGGAGCACTGCATCTTCACGCCCACGTGCGGTGGTTTCGTTTATTCTAATTAACAGGTAACTTGATTATTTAAAAAAATCCAAATTACGACCACGACCTTGAATGTAAACTGCAAATAAAATTCTTTTTCCTTTGAATGAAATTCATTTTTATGACCACATATAAAAAATATATAACTTCGTCTCTGTGAGACGTCTATAGTATATCTTTATTTGATTAGTATCAAACAAGCGGCTCTAAAAGGGGTAGCGAGAGTCACGATGGTAGATAAGAGTGAGAAGAGGCGATATAAGGTACACACTCGGCATGGACTCCCTACTCCTACATAGTATAGAGAATTCACAAATGAGACGACTTATTTGACGTGTTCTGAGAGTACCAGAGGAACGATTACCAATAAGTATTCTCCTGACAACTCCGGAAGGAAGATGACCAGTAAATCGATCTAGATTAGGCAGGAATAAATATGAGAAAACCGTGTACGAAGACAGGATGGGTCTTAACTGATTAATAAGTACCTACGGAAGCAGCACAGGACAGGGGAGTATGAAAACCTCTGGGCCCCTACCCTAATAGTATAAAGGGATGAAGATGATGATGATAAAATTTTTTTTTAAAAATAGCAGTGTCGCAGTTTAAATTTTGATTACCTTTGACAAAGCATTCTTTATGATCATATTTCATATTTGGTAGTATTTTTTTTTTACAATTTTCACAATATGTCCTAACGAAGTGTAAGCCTACCCAATATAAGTCCTTAATTTGTATATAATAAGTTAAGTTGATAAAGTAAAATAGATTATTTATTTTAATTTATTAACCTCTTCCATACGGTGCGCAAATTGCACCGTAAATTAGAATGTTATTTAATGAATTAACAATAAAAATATTGGTCATCACGACTGGCAGAACAAGACGCGTACGACTATGCAGTCGCTACTAAAGAGCGAAGATCGACAATCCGGCGCCCTGTACATTGAAGTGTGTGGTCTGCGCATCACGCACTGCGTTTCCCGAACTTCTCCGCTCTACAATACATACAAGTATCTATATCTCAACGATAGTTTCTTCGAGATTTTTTTATTATCACGCTTCAACAGGCCAGGAGGCCCAATTACAGAAGCGAAATACATCACAAAACACCCAGGCTTGAGTAAATCACATAGATTCAATTGTGACCTAACCGGAAATCGAACCCGTAACCCTCGGTGTGGGAAGCCAGTGTCTTAACCACTGCGCTACAAGGGCCGCCGTTTTTTTATTTTATTTTGTTGTGTCCTTATATATATTGTAATTATTGTATTAAGTACATAAATATATAACGGAGGAATACTGAATTTAGTATATTTGTATTTATTGTATTTAGTATATTGAGAAATCTGTATTTAATATATTTACAGCGATATTAAAATAATCAGAAACAACTCAGTTTACAGCACTGAGGAGAAAAAGTTAATGTTGGTCAGAACTCTTACAAAGTTTTTATATAGAGGCGGCTCTCGAAATATCATATGTATAACACTAGCCTTTCGTACCGAGAATTCCGGGTTTATTATGGGTAAGGTCATAATCATCAAACATCTATGTGATTATTTTAAATCATAATTGCATTTGTGATGTGTTTCACTACAGTATTAGCGCCTCTTGGATTGTTGTCAGTAATGTTAACACTTAAAATTAAGAAATTTTTTTTTTACATATTTTGAGACAAAGCGCGAACAAACTGTAAATAGTTTACTAGTCAGTGTAAAATCTTTCAATGTCACTTTATTTTTTATCGATATGTAATAAAAATATTATAATTTTCAAGTCAGGGTGCGAATTTTGATGCATCACACATGCAATATTCTGGAAAATTTTAAATCTAGCGAAAGCCTTTTCAAACGCGTTATGTATCATAACAATTTTGTCGTCACGATTAATATATTAAATTTCTAATTTTAATTAATTAAAAATATTGTATAAATCACTTGGAGTAACTTAACGTATGATTTATGGAGATATATCTGTACGTATCTGCGTTCTGACGATGATACAATTATATCGAAACCGGCAGACGTAAAGTTACTACAAGTGGTTTATAAAAAGTTTTTAATTACATATAATTAATAATTATGTCCAACCTCAAAGGTAAAGCTGTAAACACCAAAAATATATTAAATTTATTTTTATCTATCGAATCGAAATTTTTTGCGATAGATCGATGATATATTAATAATCCAAACCAAATTCTCGACAACAATTTCATAAACTTTCGGTACCACGATGAGCCTGGGCCCCGTTTTATGGCAGATGCGGGCCAGCTCAGCGCCATAACAACAAAACGGGAGTAATTTCCGTTGTTAAAGGACAAGACAAATGCTGTACTCGTGCACCTCCTGTCCTGTAAAATAGGGCGATTGTCCTACGATTACTGTCTGGGGTATAGGACCCGGCGTTTTGGGCAATTTCTTAACCATGTTACAATTATTACCGTACATAAATAGCGCATGTTATATTTAAGGTCGTGACCTGTTAACACTATGGTTTACAATATTGTAATGGTAAGTACAATCAAACATATACAGAAGATGAATATTCTTATTGCCGATAAGGATTAAAGTGTTTTTGATGCGACATTAATTGGAGCTCCCTTCAAGAAAAGTGACCAAATTTTCTTGTTATGTATTCTTACATCTCTCAAAATTGCAGATTTTGTCCAATAATACATTAAAGTATACGTTTTATGTTAAGAATATAGTGAATTAAATTTTTGCAAAGTTTTACAGTTCATTATTGTATTTCTTTATTAATTTTTCTCTATTTTTTGTCTGTAAGGAAATTTGTTAAATAGTTTTGGAATTACGTAGCAATTACGTAGTACGTACTGTTTGGTCTGGTACTCTTTACTCTCCATAAATTTGGATGGCATTAGATGATGAGGAAAAATAGGAAATAATTAACAAAATAGGACAATAATTAGTTAAATCTAGTTTCTATTCTAAATTCTTGCGCTTTAACAGAAAGTGCGTCTTATGTTTGTCTAATTTTCTACCTAAATAAAGTATACTCATGTACGCGCTGTAGAAGGTATACTTCATTGGCGTGATTATGATAATAATTGATATTTATATATTGCTTTAAAATATATGAGCACAAGCCAATGATGGTAAACATATTTAAACATATATAAACATATTGTCGGCTCACTATCTCTGCGGAATCTGCGACGATATTGACTTTGAAGCGCCGGATACCATAATTTGAGACGATCATTTCTATTAATATTATATATTAATAATAATATATATCCGTAATGTAATGTTGTGTTATGTTTATGTTTTTGTTAATATTTAAAAATCTTTATTATTTTTATATATATTTCTCATACCTATATCTCTTCGTATTATGGTGTATATTTTCCATAACTTTTTTTTTCTTGTTCCATTTTGATTAATATTTTTCTCGTTTTGATTTTTATTGTTATTTTTATTGTTTTGCTTTGATTTTAATATTTTTAGTTATAGGGTGGATCTCTATAATTGATCTACAAACTACTCAATATATTCTGTCATTATAATAAATTGTAGTGTTGAGAATCCTAAAATAAAAAAGAAAATAAAAAAATGCCTTCAATTTTGGGATAAATTTCTCTTTTTATATAGAAGAGTGTGCAATATTATTCTGCTTGAAGAAGAAATCTATGTTATACGCATTATACCAATTAGTTAAACTCGTACCTGGGCCGATTTATGTTGAAATAAAATAGAAAAATTCTAGGTTTATAGTAAATGTCTCAAGCTTGCTATAGTTGCAAGAAAAAATCATGTAATTTAGTTTGATGTATTAGGTTAAAGACAAAAATAATACAAAATAAAATAAATCAAAAAAAATGTAGAAACGAGAGTATAATAAGTTGCTAACGATATTGGATGGAAAGATAATATGAAAATATGTAACATTGCAGTAGTGGAAAGGTAATAGAAGCACACTAATAGTTCATTCAGGTCCTGTTCTCTCCGAATCGTGACAATTTTAGCGGTGTCAGTTGATTTTGCGAGGATAAAGCCGTCTTTGATCCATATATACTTTTACTTTTTGGCGGCTACTCGTTTGCGTCTTCCCAGTACAGAATTTTGTTTTGTAGAGTGAGTTGACGAAGATCCGTTGGTCCTGATTACCTAAGCGGAGGCGATGTACAAGAGAGAGATTGCCGTGCATAAACGATGACGTCATTGCGCAAAAGCTTGGACGATGTCTTCACTACGATGTTTTTAGGACGAATTGAATTCACTAGATGGGGGACACGGACTACATCTAGGACTATATCCTGCTTGGAAATAGGAAAGTTTATTGCATTTCCCACATCTTCGACTATTTTCAAAAGGTTTTCGTTTCGCTTTTATGTATCATCTGCATCTCTAGGTTACAGCTACAATTCGTTTGGTCTATATTATTTAGTTTCATATTGGTTACATTAGAAATCTCTTGCAAACGCCCACTCTCCGAGGTCTTTTTTTATAATATAATATTCTTTTGATTCTTTAATAAGTTCCTCGTAACTTTCAGCTTGCTTTCAGATTGACAGCTTCTCTTTTATTGACATAAGTTCCACGGACACTTTTGTTTCGATCATAATTGATATTTCTTTTTTTAGATTGGAAAAAAAATAGGCTGTTAATAAAAAAACTAATAATAATATATAACTAATAATAAAACTAAAATAAATAAACTAATTAATAAATAAACTCATCCAATTTTATTTGCAACAAACCGTCAATATCTTTGATTCTGATGCTTAATGGTTACTTTTGTTTATCAGGGTTTTACTTAGGTTTTATCGCTTGGCAGCATTGCTTCTGGGCTCTTGGAGTTACCCTGTCCATCGCTAGATATCGCTATGCCATTTCTGTTTGCCTAACATGAATGAAATTTCAAAATGGTTTTGTTTTGTTCGCTCATTTTCTGAATTTGGTTTCTATTAATTCCGCACAGTTGAAGTGATATATTAGGTCCTTACATATGAAATTGGCGTTTAGTATGGGAGGAACATAAAGCCGATTTTTTTTATTATAATATATTTATTTAATCAAAGTATGTACCATTGCTATCTATGCACTTTTGCCATCTCATAGGTAGTTCATCGATCCCTTTACTAAAAAAACCATTCGGACGGGAATCAATAAAATCTTTGAAGGCGGTTTGGACTGCCCCATCGGAGTTGAATTTTTTCCTTTGCAAGAAGTTATCCAAATTTCGAAAAAAATGGTAATTGTTGGGGCAAGGTCCGGAGAGTACGGTGGATGTCTTAGACATTCCAATTGAAGCTCCTCTAATTTGGTAGCCGTCTGTTGTGCAGTGTGTGGTCTAGCGTTATCATGAAGCAGCAGTGGCCTAGAGCGATTAACCAGCCTCGGTTGTTTAGCAGCTAGCTTTTCCATCATGGTTTGCAGTTGCTGACAATAGACATCTGCCGTAATCGTCTGGCCAGATTTAAGAAAGCTGTAGTGAACGACACCAGCACTAGTCCACCAAACGCTCACAAGTAACTTTTTTGGAGTCAATTTTCGCTTGGGGCATGGTTTGGCTGGTTCGGCAGGGTTCAGCCATTGCGATGAGCGCTTCCGATTATCGTACAGGATCCACTTTTCATCACAGGTAATGATTCGATTTAAAATCCCTTCATTATTGTGCCGGTTGAGTAATGCAACGCAGCAGTCAACGCGCGTTTGTTGATTTGCTTGACTCAATTCGTGAGGTACCCACCTTTCAAGCTTTTTCACCTTACCAATTTGCTTCAAGTGGATTAAAACAGTTTTATCACTAACACCGCAGCCTGCAGCTAACTCGGATGTGGTTTGCGATGGATCCGCTTCCACAATAGCCTTCAATTCTTCATTATCAACTTTGGTCTCCGGCCGTCCACGGGGCTTGTTCTGCAGGTCGAAATTTCCAGAACGAAAACGTTGGAACCAAAAACGCACTGTGTTTTCTTTTGCGGCACCGTCGCCATACACATCATTAATCCTTCGAGCCGTTTCTGCAGCACTGGTGCCACGGTGGAACTCGTACTCGTAAATAACGCGATATTTAAAGTTTTTCATTTTGTAAACTGAGTGACGCAAAGAAAAAAACAATTGAGGAAAAAACAAATGAATTATAATTTTCAAAACACAAATACATGAGTAAATAGCTGTATAAATTTGGATTTGGAATTCCTAACCAAAGAGAAGATATCTGAGATCAAATTTGCCAGTACGGCAAAACGCCAATTTCATATGTAAGGACCTAATATTTCATAATCAGTAAAGGAGTGCAAGTAAATTATTATATATAAATGTCAAATAAGATAATTTAAATATTAATGCATGTAATGTATAATGTAAAATAGCTTGTTGGTGTTGTGGTCATGACGCTCGTCAAGTGATCTGGTGATCGGTGGTTCGAGCCCCATTCCAGGACACCAGAAAGTTAGTCCTATTTTCAAAGCACAAACGTTTAGCTTATTTTGAAGATAGCAAGAATATGGATGTGATTTGCTTTCCATTTTCGCATCTCTATTGAAAAAAATGTATTATTCCGAGCATAAAAAATTTGCGAATGGCTAATGCATTCACTTAGCAGATGTAGTGATTGCGAGGAATTTATTAGTAGTGGTTAGCACGTGAACAATCATATTATATTCTGACATCAATCTGGTTTAAATTTTCCTGGAAGACAAATGCTAAACTAAATTGTTTTCATGACTATACAATTAGTTTACAACTCAAAGTGATGGTTTTTCAATAATGGTTTAAAGTTAATTGAGGTTATACTCATATATAATTTAAAATGCAATGTTTGAAAGGGAACTCGTTGTATTTGGTAATATAAAGTCATAACCTCATAATAAATCAGATTGATATTTTTTATTTTTTATTTATTTTTTTATTTGTACGATGTTAGAGCTTTTACATTGAAGAATTATTAATCCATTAAAAAAATAATGCGATTAACATTGTAAATTTAAATATGTTTAGTAAAATAAAGATAGAGTAATTAAAATAAATTATAGAAGTCTCACAGAGACGAAGGTATGAATACGAGAAATGTATATGGAAGTCATTTTACGCTGGCCTAGGTCTTACAACCTGTATGAGATTTCTATAATTAATCTTAATTAATTAATCAACCCTCTGGGGACAGCATTCAGTAACTGTATTCTCAGAACATACCTACATATCAAAGATAGGATAAGTAGTAATTAGAAGACAGGGTAAGTAATAATTAATTAATTCAGTGTCAAAAAGAAATCATTAGGTACCTACACATTACAAAACTTACGAAAAAAAAATGAAAAAGACAAGGAAAATATGATAAAAATTATCAAGGTCACAGATACAGAATTAAATTCGCTACCAACTTAATTCAATTTTCAATCTACGTAAGTTGTATATAAAATTAGAACAAAAAAATCTACAGGAAATGTGCCGTGCTACTACAAAGTGCAAATTGGCCATCTGACACCAAGTGTCCTGCGTAGTACGCACTGCGCACCGCAATTTATGTTCTATGCACCGCGCACTGCCTTCCCCGCACCTCTCCCCACCGAATACATACAAGTATTAACAAACGAATGTCAGTTTCTTCACGAAAATATATTTTTTGGTGCTCCTGGTAAATATTTATTAATACATAAATATTGGTCCCGACGCGAATCGCCGAGAACAGGGAATGAGAATTACGGGGTTGTGGAAGGATAACGAGAACTGGGAGTGGATGTAAAATAATTGTGGACTGTTTTGAGGTGTGGAAAAGAACACAGATGAAATGACCGCGTATCATCACTAAGAGAGTGTTCCTCCTTAAGGTGTGTTTCGCTACTTAGTCGACGAATTCGATGCTCACACCACAGGTCTTTCAATCTGAGCACTCAATAAGCACACTGTTGTGAAATTTGTCGGTTACTTCGAGAATCAATCAGGTAAGTGTTGCAACATGAAAAAACGCCACACCTGACAGGTGGATTTCGATTAAGTCTAGGCAAAGTAGGATGAAGAAGGGGTGAAAGATGAGGGATCGTGACGTGAATGCCAGATTCGTGGTCGAGCCCCTAAAAATGCAAATAAACAAATATATTAGTTAAAATGTAAACGATATTAGAGATAGTGTACACGATATTATAATTTCCATTTCGAGAGATTGATTATTCTGCATATATTTCTAATTTATTAATTTAATTTGTTTTTTATATCTATTTATCAAACTATTGCTCAATAACTGTGGAAAGCGACGCGATGTGTGTGTATGAACCTTCATATAGATGTCTATATCAGATTGCTCGTAAATTATTCCAATCGGCAACTATAATTGACTCCACTGAAAACACGCAACTGATATCGGGTTCGATGACCGAAACAGTTGTACAACTCCGTAGGCGATCCCACAAGACAGTAGTTTCATAGAGTTTCGACTACAGGGAATAAAGTGAATAGTGATTTGAATGCAATAATTTCTAATGGGAACTTGTCAGCCGAGGCAAAACTAGCGTGACATTTTGCAGTCCTGGTACCAATATACCTATAATGTATATTTTTTAACTCTATTTAGAAAGGAGTAAAACTACTAAAACAAAGTAAATGCTGCTCTGAATGCAATTATGACCAATAAGAACCTGTTGAAGGAAGCAAGATCAGCGGTACATAATAGCGTTCCAGTGCCAACTTCAACAACAAAATACCTTCATAAATAATTAAATTTTTATTTTATTATATATGTACATAGTACGTACTTTAATATGATTAGATATTGTATATACTATATAGATATATATAGAGAGAGATATATATATTATATATATATATATATATATAGATATATATATATATACCCATTATTTACCAATTAGAAGTAAGTCGTCTATACATATAAAATGATTACTATGTACATTTTTACATTTTATTATCTGTAAATGTAAAATGTAAAGATCCTCCTCTTCTACACACGAGTCTATGTCACTCATGTAGAAGAGAAAAATCCAACATATGTAACTAGCTCTATCTTGTAAAAAAAAATATATAACTGTAAAAAATTTAAAAATAAAAATAAAACTCTGATGCGCGAAAGTGAAGCCTGGAATTGGCAAAAAAGGAATGAAAGTTGACTGAATGCGGTGGAAATAGGTCACTAAAGCGCTTGCGTGGAAAACCTTATGTTCGATAGAGTGAGGAATGTACAAATTAAAAGTTAATGTAATGCTGGCTGTAATGTGGTAGATAGAATAAAGAAAGGAGTGCTGAGATGGTTTGGTCATGTAGAATGTATGAGCGAGGAAAGGATGGTTAAGAAAATAATTGGGGTGAGTGTTGAAGGTAACAGGAATAGAGGGCGTCAGCGAAAGACTGGCACAATTAGCATGTATGAGAAGATGTATGAATGTAGCCGAAGTGGTGTGCTAGGATAGAGGAATATGGCATTCTATCCTCTCTGTCTACCCCTGTGGAGATACGGCGTGATGGTTAGTAAGTTTTGACCTCCTAGTGGACTTTAGTTAATTTAACTCCGCTATGAATATATAAATTGATTAAAATAAATGATACAAATCTCAAAGGGACGAAGCTGTTTATCGGACCTCAGGGAAGTTTTCTTAAACTTCCGTGATTTTTTGGTCGGAAAAAATGATATTAAAAAATAGGACTTGCACAAAAATTATAAGTCAGATTCTTTCGTTTGATGGAGTAAAAATTACATATGAGAGCGTCACCACATACAAATGTCAACTGAGAAGAGGAAACGCGCGCCACCTACATAATTTATGTAAGTAAATCATTTTGGCACTTTTGTTGAGCCAGTATTATTGATGTCAATATTTAAACTCAGTTATTTTAACTAACTTTCGTGTCTCAAGCACCCTCCGTCTCCTTTCCCGTACACAAATATTCTATAAAAATTTCAAAGGCACTAAATATATACCTACGTGTTATAATCTATTCATTCTAATAATAATATAAGAAAAAATTATCACACACGTAGCACATAGATATTTGACAGTTTATCTAGAGGTAGCAAAATACACAAACACAGTACTGTCGAGAGCGTGTTTCCTAACTTTAAAGGTATAGTTTCTTTGTTTAACTTATGATTTCATAGCTGTTTTACGCTAGTGTGCTCCATCAGTTCCACACGAACATTGCCGTTGGTTTCAGAATGTCTCATAAAACACGCTACTATATTTGCTAAATTATGATGTCGTCTGTAACAAGTTAACTAGCGAATCAGCTCCGTAGTTGTGCGACTAGACTTGCCAGTCTTCAACACATTATGGAACGTATTGATTTTTCAACAACGGATAGGTGACGAATGACTAACTGGTAAATACAATAGAATAGTAAGTGGTAATTGCATAAAAAAATTCTTCAATCACTGTTATTAACCTTTGAGCGTGCGCGCTGAATGTTTTACCATGAGCAGACGCACGGGGCATTTTTTACGTCAAGCAATATATTATTATTACCCCCTATTCTCAGAATAAAAAGTTTGTAAAAATTGAAGTTTGACATCCCAGCACGATATAGACGGGATGTACTTATTAATGTACGTGTTAAGTTTCTACAAGAAATGTCAATCTGTCAAATGTCTATAGTGGATATATTGATATTAATTTAAAATTTAGACACTTTAAATGAAGAAAAATTAGATGTGTGCAAAAAAAAAACAAACATCTACCCACTTTTATAATAATATTAGTGTTTATTTTATATAATATTCGTGCTGTCAAAATTGAATTATACAATGTTATTATACCACTGTAATTAAGAATGCGTAAATTAAAAAAAATAGTCCCGACGTGATATTTTATTGATCTTTTATTTGCTATAGTTACTAAATATAAAGAAAATTGTTATTCCATAATAATTAAAACTTCGATTGATTTATAAAGCCATAGTAGTACAGTGTAATGGTTTATCATACTGGGAGTTCGAGATTCGATTCCTGGGAGGTCATAATACATACATACATATGTGATTTCCTCAAGCCGGTGCATTTTTGTGATGTGTTTCAAAACAGAAATTGGGCCTCATTGCATGTTATAAATTAAATAAAAATATAATTAATAATAACACAAATATCATTAACTTTGTTTTCACCACTTATATATTCAAAATATCAACATGTTTCAGGGCCAATAGTCCCTTCGTTGTGGTACACTATATACTTACAAATCAAAAATCGAAGTAAAGACAATCAAAATATAAAAAAAAATATATATGGAAAATAACTACTAATTAAGTACTAACATGAAAAGAAATTTAATGATTTTTTATTTTTTTATTTGTTAGTAGTAGTATACATTGTATTCTGACTAAGAGACCATCGTCCCTGAAACAAATTGTTATTTTTTTATATTTATAAGTGGTGAGAACAAAGTTAATTTTTATTAATTGTATTAATAATGGTACTACAAAATTATTTTGCTTTTGTTTGAAGAAGTAAATACAAATAAATTTAAATGCGTATAATAAATTTATTTAATACAGACCAAATCATCGTAATATAAAAGTAAAATAAATAAATAGTCGATTACAAAGAAGATATAATATGCTTGTGAATTCATTAAGAAATAAGAAATAACTCCTATAATTGTTATAGGAATTATAAATAAGAATTAACAATTTAAAAACGTTCAATACTTGCATGAAAAATCGTAAGCTGTGAACTATATATCTTCTCATGTCAAAGTCTTCATACATAATAAACAGTCAAAATACTTAATTTGAAAACAATTCGTCGAACCAATTAACACAATCAATATTATTCTAAGCCCATAATCTAATAATGGCGTAATTTGTATTCTCAGTAAAGTTTTATATAAAAACTATCAAATTCGTCGTAAAATCTACGACAGTGCACCCTTTCAAAGGTTGGCCTTTGATCAGATTTAATATGTTACAAGGTTCTATTTCAAATAAAATAATTTATCCATTATTCTAGAATTAGGAAGTATTAATGTGTAGTTGAATTTAGAATACTTTGTATGAGGGATTATTGTCCTGAGATAACAAACGATCCCTCAGACAATCAGTTAATTATTTTGTATAGCACAACTGCAAAGCTTTGTTTAAAAAGAGAAATAAATGACTTGTATCTCACGACATGTTTCATCTAATTTATAGACCAAACTACCAGTCATAAAATGTTAATAAAATTCTATAAAAATATGATATAACTTACAGACAACATATTGTATTTCTCTGTAATGACTGTGGCAAAACCACTACTCAGCCTTCATAACATAAAAAGTTACATTTATGAAAATATTTTAAATTATATAATAGGTTTCAAATTTATGTAAATATTTAAACCTTTTTACAAAATATATTTATTTTAGTGTTCACGGCATTAACATGGCGAATGGAATTTCTTCTTGTACTAAAATGCCTTATTTTCCTTCAAAACGCGACTAAAAGCAGTAGAAATTGCATGCTTAAGATACACGATACACCACACAATGCACGATTATACTGATTTTTTTTTAAATATTTTAAAAAACATTCACAATTGGAAAATATTACATTGGAACAGAAAAATTAGTAACAATAAAAGAATGGCCTTCAAATCTCTCACAAATTAAAACAAAGCTCATATGAAATCTCCCACATATATTTTTTTAAATAGATATGCAAACACGGATTACGTGTTGCATGAATCAAACATGATATTTGTCCGTCCGTTCTTCTGTCTGTCTCTGTGACTTCGTGTAACGTTCATAATTAGCCGGAGATAGTGCTTGAACCCCGGGCCGCCAAACACGAACCGGCCGATTAACGCATGTGGCTACGGTCACCTCTCCGTAGACCGCCACAAAGATGCTATAAACATGTACTAGGGCTTAGCAAAGAAGAGAACCATGGTTCCGTATTTTTTTACAGATTACAGCTAGTATTTTTACTATTTTTAAACTAGTGTGGGGCTCGAACCACCGACTATCAGATAAGTCACTAGATGAACGTCATGACCACTTCACCAATAACACTACTACTCAAATACGACATGAGTGTGATTTAATATGACTACTCACTGTAGCCTTTTAATACCTGCTGCAGTGGATAAGAATAGTGCATTGACAATTCATCATCATTAAACTTCATTTCTTATCACTATTTAATATACACAAACATTCTTTTCATTTTCTTATATAGGTATATACCTAAATATAATTTTAACTGTGCTATTATATATACCTATCCATGCATATAATTTTTTATATATATTACTTTACTTTCACTATTGCTTTTGTATTATACAAAATATACTGTTCTTATTATCCACATTTTATATTTATATACTCAATTAATTAATCTTATAGTCATATAGTATTTTGTTGTATATCTTTATTATTTTTTGTTCTCACTATATTGTTCAGCTGCTCATCTCGGCACAGGTTCTTCCTAGTGAGATGAGCGGCTCCATCTCTATGTCATGTAAAAAGATAAAGATAAATAAATAATTAAATAAATGCTATTTGAACGCGTTCCGATACAAGTTTTTAGACGATCTGTTAACAATTCTTTAAGCATAATTAAATACTTACCGACACCAGAGACGATCGTTGCGTGGAAGAGGTAGCGACAAAACATGTGTGTGTTCTCACACATTCCAATAATAAATCGGTACAATAATCTAAGAGGAACAAGTAGAGCATGTGTCATCTACACGTCGTGCCGGTTCTTTTTACGACTTTTTTAAGCTACTGAGAGAAGCCTATTGTGGTGGACCACATTGAGGAATGGAGAGGATGATGAAGATCCTCCACGCATTGAATCGACCAAGATGAAAAAGCTACGGACATTTCTCTGGTGAAAGCTCTCAGGTCTACAGGATGCAAGAGGATAAGATTTATGAGGTCAACCCTAACCGTAAGGATCTACGTAGATCTAAGTAGACGAAATAGTATCCCAACTAGGAGCTAAGAAAGAGTAAGGCAGGTATACAAGACAGATCAATATACAGGTGTCTCATAGCAAGTAGCAAAAACTTTACAGGTAAATTCCTGCCTTGGTAATGAGTCGAAAATGTTCAAGCAATCATGACCTAATAAGACAGCTAAGAAAGAGTAAGGCAGGTATACAAGACAGATCAATATACCGTTCTCATAGCTCGTAGCAAAAAAGTTTACAGGTAAATTAATGCCTTGGTAATGAGTCGAAAATGTTCAAGCAAACATGACCTAATATGATTAGTTATGGAGATTTGAAATATCATTATTTCCTTTTTTTATTATTATTTCTGTCTTTTGAATTATTCATTATTTCTGAATGAATTTTTCATAATCTTTATAAGTTATTGTAACTATAGTTAAATTTTTTGCAAAAAAATAATTTTTTTTTTAAATAATTTTATTAAAATTTTTAATAAAACTTAAATATTTTTTTAAAAAATATGAAAATTTCGATATTGCATATCTCCATAAATATTGATATAAGGTCATGTTTGATTGAACATTTTCGACTCATTATCAATACAGGAATCCACATGTAAAGCTTTTACTACTAGCTATGAGACACCTGTATAGCTCACAATCTCCAATAATAATAATTTCGAATGTTCGACTAACTTCCTATCCAATAGCTGATATCATTTCGTTTTCAAAATTAGTATGGTAGCTGATATAATTTAGAATTTAAAATTAGTATGATTTAAAAATTGTCGTTAGGTTAATAAAATAAAAACATTTTATAATATTTCAATTTAATGAAAATTAAAACTTATAAGTGCATCCACTAATTTATCGCATTTCATTGGTACTAATCATTAGTCAAAATATATATTCCTCTGTGACAATTTCCGTCACTAACGCTACCAGATAGCTCAAATAATGAGTTATAATATAATAATGAGGTATAAGAAGCAAAATTGTCTGTTTAATTATGTCCATCAAGACGCTACTAGCGGTGTTCTCACAGCCTTAACTGGCGGCCTAAATATATATAATAAAAAAGTATGTAATTTTTGAAGGGTCATAAGCCTGTTTAATAAAAATGATATGTATATATCCGTAAAAATCAATATTTACTATATGTTATAAAAAACTGTTGTGTTCATTAAGGAAAGATGCAAACACAAAATTTAACAACGTAATTTATTCATCGTGAAACATATTAGTAACAAATACTTGAACTCTTAGTATCCTGAATACTTCATACTGCATTCGTGCACGATATTTACAGTATTGCAAAAAGTGTATGCATTAACTAGTGGAACAAAAAACTGACTTGTTAACATTGGACTACGGATAAGCCCAAGGAGGCATTTTACATGTTTGTAATATAAGTTATCGTCCTGCATTGTGATATGTTTACATAAAATGATTCATTTTCAGGATTGCAAACGTCGCAGTAAAAGTAATGAGTTAATTTTTAGTACCTCCTTGTAAATTCTGTGCCTACTTTAAGTAATTTAAACCGACCTTTTAGTAAGATTAAAATTAATTTACAGTAAAACTTACAAATCAATTAGAATTTATGATTATAAATTTAATTTGAAATTAATGATGCGATTACCAAATATATTATAGTTTATAAACTATATATATAACATATAATATACTAATTTGTTACTAATTTACTATGTCGGACATATATGTATATATGTCTGACATATATGTCTGACACCTTAAAAATTGAGAATAACTGAATAATTTTAATGCAGTATTGAAGAAGATTTTATTAATGATTGATGAAGCACCAAATTCGGGTAAGAATATTGTGCAATTAGCTTATAGGTACTTTCTTACACGGCATAATAATTTATGAGTACAAATAATGGTGCATATTTGCGTATACATTTTTGTGTACAAAATGAACTCTTCAGATAAGCTTATAATTTTCACTAGAGGGAACGTTGGTCTATGGTATTTTTTATGGGTCTAAAAACATCAGAAATTAATTTAAAAATAATTCTTCTTTTTAACAGAACATTAATGATTATATTTGATTTGAACCTTACCGAAATAAATACCTTTGGCGGGCAATTACAAGAGTAATTGAATCATCCCTCAAATTACTTGAAAGCTCCACTAATTAATTTCTGGTCATTTGATTTGGCATGTTCGTCAAAGTACTGCTCCTCATAAAACATTCATCTCTCGGAGCATCACATCAAGTTCATAATTGACGGCATTAAAAACGAATTAGGCCGATTTCAATTTGTCGGCAGAATATTTCAGTTAAATTTAGAGTATCATAGATGGTAAACACAGTCATAAAGCCCTCACCAGGGCAAAAAGTTTACCTCTAGCGGCAGAAGGAATATTTAATGTATGTCCCGCATGAAATACCTGAAGTGTTCATTAAGCGAACGTTTAGCATAATACACATTTCAGCCGGTTTTCAGTATTCCGTCTCATTTTTCTTCCCGCTGTTTTTGGCCGATGGAAAGAGAGAAAAATGTTTTAATTAAGTGCTGCTGAATGCGGTAGTGGGTTTTGATATGATCCGCGTTTGTCACTAAATTAATATGTGTTTCTAAAGAAAAAATAATTAAGAGAGAAGTTCTCTAGCTTTATTTAGGAATGAGTTTATATTAAACGATTAATATATTAATAACTTACGTTTTTACTGTAATGTATAATAAATTAAGTACAAAAAATTAAGGTTCCTTTAAGGTACTTATTGGTCATCAAATTTAGATTCTGACGGAGAGAGTGAGAGCAAAGATCACGGCTGCCGAGATGAGTTTTCTAAGGGGGGTAGCGGAGTTACATTTATAGACAGAGTGAGAAGTGCTGACACTCAGTAGTAGTATTGGACACACATCTACTCCTACACATAGAATAATCACACATGAGGTGGCTGGGACATGTGCTAAGAATGCCAGAGGAACGAATACCAAGAAGAATCGTCTTAGCAACCCCGGAAGGAAGACGGCCGGTGAGTCGCCTCAGACCAAGCTGGGAAAAGCAACAAAAATGTGTATTTGGGGTTGTTGACTGACTGAAAAATGGGCGGTTGACTCAGCGAAATCAGCACAAGACAATTTTTACAGCAACAAGAATTTTGAATAATCCTGTTGTACCACAAAGTAACTGTCATATCAATCAATTTTGAAAAATTATAAAGGTAAAACATCCATGTGTCAGAAATCGATTATTATATGATGCATGCGGGTCCTCGTATCGGCTTTAAAGCGTGTTATCACGGTATCCGTGAACAAATTTCAGTTCGGCCGTTGCAAAAGCGACAATTACCTGAAAACACACACATTAAATGCATGAAACTCTTTCCTATCGCCACCATTACGCTCGCAGTGCGCGCAGCGGCCGCCGCGGCGCCGCCGTAGCTCAATTTGCGCGGGGAAATAATTAAAGCCGCGGATTGGCATTCAGAAAAGTGCTCCTTATTTCCATTTAATTACGGGCGGAATGTCGAAGGGAAAATTTCCGTATTTGCCATTTCGCGTCGGAGAGAGGGAGAGGCCCGCCGACACCCCGCTCCGTGATTCGAAAAATCCCGCATAAACGGAATTTCATAATTGCTTATTTCGAATTCACACTGCGAATTCGGGCCGTCGGATGTGCTGTGTTTAATGACACTGCAAGGGCTATTATCGCGCGGCAATTAAAATGTTAGCCTTCCTTGTATCGCCCGTTGGCAGGACGGTGTGTTTTAAGCGACGGGTTAAATGAAATGTGCGTTGCGGATATAATAGTGGAATTAGTTCGCTAATGAGGGGACGTGCTAATGATTCTAGTCGTCGGTTCTGCACGGAGACACGCTCTGCGAATTATTAGTAGCGTTGTCGGATGTGTTTATCATTTTATTGCGATGTTGCAATTTCAGAACATAGTTGTATCTAGAGTCTCCGATTCATTCTATAATTCATTCCGGTCCATATTTAAGTAATCGACAATATAGTATTCTGAAAGATACATGAGAAATACTCGTAAGTTAAATATGATAAAATATTTTAAAAAAAATTACATAAATAATTTTCAAGTTTGTGTTTACTGGGGTATTATGCCGTGTTGTTACGACCTTTCGGGCCGACGTTTCGGATCCCATTGCAGGGTCCATCATCAGGGCTGATGTGTGACACATGGATAATATATTAGTAATATATTGTAGAATGGAAAGTGTAAAATACTAGTTAATATACAGGAGTGTCGTATTAACCAACTTAAGAAATAAAATAAAAACATTATTTTATATAAACCCCCTTATACACAGGATAAAAACATCCTTATAATATACTTAGACAAAATACTTATTCATGTACGCGTGAAGTTTATATGAGAAACGTCAAGATATCTGTCAAATAATTACAATATTTCTAGCATTATACAGAGATTAATTAAATATTTGGACACTGGATGAAGAAATTTTTTATATAAGTGAAATAAACTCATTTATTCCAACTTTAATAATAATATAAATAACTTCTTCTTCAAATATAAATTATAATATTAATACTTATTCGTCGTATGTTAAAATTTACGATGTGTGCAATGTTATATATAATAGTGGCCATGACATAATTGTTAAGTTAACACAAACCAATGAAAATAGACTGGATTGACCCAATTATTATTAAGTACTCCAATACACAAGAATTCTAATAATTTTGCTTGCCACAAATGTCATAGGTCATTCGTGACGTTCGTTGATTGCTGGAAGTCGATTGCAGTCGTAAGGCCTGATCCAATTACATCCTATTTCATTTTACCTCGGCAGAATAATTTTTCATAGGTTACCTTCTGTTAGCCAGCTGTAATTTTATAAGAATATAAAATAAACAAAAATTTTAAAAATTAAAGCGTGTCTTGAAATTATTGGAATTGGACTAGGCTGTAGGAAATCAGATCACTGACGATTAGCTTTAATTATATTATTAGCTGTAACCCGTCAAAAATGATGGTATTTTTACAAGCCGGCTGCTAAAGAATAATTATTTACTTATTTATAGCCGACACCCATGAAATAGTAATAAGGAATTTTATCAATATATTTGAACGTTTTTTGTATTTCCCCTGCCCGCAGTTTATGGAACTATTTTACCTTGGCGATTGTGCTAAGCGGAACATGAAATGATGCGCGTCTTTGCTAAGCCCTAGTATATATTTATAGTATACATATTTACACGAAATCACGAATGGATGGACAGACATACAGACGGACGGACAAACAACGAAATTATTATGTTTGATAAACTATATTTTTACGTTGTGCAGTATATGGTAAATGATATGGTAAACAACATGTTTCAATTCATATTTATGATCATTATGTTTATGTTGGATAGACTTTTTAATGTGGAATTACGTACATTATTCATGTATTTACAATAAATTAATAATTACGAACAAATGGTGTTCTGTTTTTCTACACGTTCACATAAATTTGAGAGTTAATGGAGTTTGCGTATACTTTATAATTTATACTTTAATTAATAATATTAAATACATTATAAGAGTGCATACATAATTTAAAAAACAAACGAATGAAAAATCATTTTTAATAAAATAATAAAAACATTTTTTTAACAACGCTTAAATTTTTTTGTAAATTTTCAACATGTTTTGGGAGTGATACTCCCTTCTTCAGGACAATTAATGTTATCAGTGCATTCATTGTAATGTACGGAATGTACTGCAGTAGGTACATTCATTGTCCTGAAAATGGCAACATCGCTCCCGAAACGTGTTGAATTTTTACAACGATGTGTGTGGTTAAAACAAAGAGTTATTTTATTTATTTTATTTAATAGTTATTTTATTTATAAAATTGTGCCTCAAATGGATTTGATAAAATTGAAAATATATTTTTATCCTAAAAAGATAAACATCATATTTTGTATATTTTTTGTGCGTTTTTGTACAAAGTGATTCGTCTAAATATTAATTTAATTATGAAGTAAAATTGTAAATTCGATACCCTTTATTTTGACGGGAGAATGAGTTGTCAACTATACCACAATTTACATTCACTTTCTTATCAAATTTTCGAACTAATATTGGGTAAAACGCATAGTATTTATTAATATTATTTAATATTTTACAGTTCATCAACAATTCGAAGGCAAAGTTATACATCGAAAATATGTAATAACTAACCGTACACCCGTGAAAAATCGCGGAAAATAAAGCCTGTCAAACGTCGAACGTTGGAGGCGTAAATTAATGGTTCGCATCTTAGCTAAGCCCTGCTCTTACAATGTGTAGTATATATATTTTTGACGGGCCATGGGGAAGCGGTGGTGGTTATGTCGATTAGTTTCCCCATTGCCGTCCTCGCGTCGGGGATTTCAATCACTCTCCAGCTTTTTTTTTCTCTTTTTTTTTCTCCAATTTCGTTTTTTAGCCATGAATTCCAGGCAGTTACGAGACAGACAGACAACGCAATTACAGACAAGAAATTAAAATGTATAATAAATACAATAAAATGCGTAAATAAAACATTAATGTGTTACGCTAATTAATTAACAAAGGAATACGTTTTGAAAGTGTGTTTAAAAAAATAAAAAAATGCGCGCGTATACTTATGTACGAGGATTAGAAGTTATGGGCTTGCTATGTTACAAATCATAGTATACAACACAAACTTATATTGTCATTAATGACAGTTCTCCATGAACGGATAAAAAATCTTAAATACAGTACCCACATAGTGAATTGCATTTAGCTTATATAAAAAATAGAAAATGAAACAGAAAGCACAAAATTCACCATATCAATAGCGCCCGAAGCGTACGCAATTTTCATAACAGCATTTTAACTTATATCAATTCTCATAAATGATGTCACCGATAAGAATTAATTTGGTTAAATCATATCAAGTCGTGACTTCGTGGTATGGATAAGTTTTCGTTGCATAACTAAAATTTCACCTCCAACGCGCCTAAAGAAATAAAATCTAACAAGATAAAAAATGAATAGAAGAAAACATTGTTAAAAATATGAACCGGTCTATAAAAAGTGTTCAATACTTGAAAGTAATAATTTTCAGGCGTATTCTAGTGTATATGTCAAATAATTCGGCAGAATATTTATACTATTTCATGAGATGGACCATAGATTTATAGTAAAAGTAAACAATATCCAAAAAAATAAAAAAATGTTTCGAATTCAGTCAACGTAGATTACTAATTTAAAACGTACTGAATTATAGATTTTATGTATCTACCCCTTCCAAAATCATGTTTGTTATAAATTAATAGTTAATTTCGATTATTCGAACGAAATTACGGACGTTACACAAAGATACGGCAACAGACAGATGTACGGACGGACGTACAGATGGACAGACGACGAAATTATTATAATTGGGATAGTATTTATCTCTAATAAAATATTTATTTATTTCAAAAAATCCTTGTTTACAAATAAAGGTATATATATATAATTTAAAAATAAAAATATAAGATAAAATTACGCATTTTTTTTTTAATTTGTGGATTATGCCACTCTACTAGGCTACGCCTGTCCCAGAGTGGCGCTATAGAACACAATTATAATATTTTTTTGAATTCGTCAGTAATATTTATTTTCATAAGGTAGTAATTATGTATCTCCAAAGTATCAAGTGCAATGTTAGTGATAAGTTGAGTGAGTCATAAGTCCAAGTGTAAAAATGTGTAGAATAATTGTTTAATGTAAAAAGGGTTAAAGTTTTTTTTAAGATTATTTTTTATTTTCTTTAATTAATTTATTTATTTATATACGTATATATTTTTATTTATAGACATTATTATGCAATTACAGTAAGTAAATTTTCAGTTGCTGTTCTATATATTATCATCGTCAACTTCATTCCCTGTGTAGAGTCAAGGGCCCAAAACTCGACAAGGTGCATTTCTCAAATTTACTTTATGTTAATATCTTACGATACTTTGCCTCGTTGAAGGGGCTCTCCATAAAGTGATTACTCTTGTGGGACACTATGTCCCTCTGTGAGACGTGCTCACAAACTGTCAACCGAAACCGGCGTCCGGCTTTGAAAGCTTCATAACAACTCGAGTTGCAGCCGATCGTAAAAACAGGCGCTGGGAAGTAATCCGGGCGGACACAATCGTTAACTTCCAAACGACTTCCTCCGCTTCGACTCCGTTCCCCGACTTGTTCCTAAATCACGCTCCCCGAGTTGGGGATAGTGCCGCGGAAGTTTAATAGGTGTCTGCGTCGGAAAAACTTGTGTCGAGATAACGACGCGTGATGCTGGAACTTCCGCCGGTTAATCGACACGACGCGGCGTAATTGATTGCCGGTAATCGCGCGACAAAACTTCCAGCCGCGCGTTCCGGCCCGCGCGAAACCTGGGCAGAGCGTCACAGAAGGATATTATTGCTATTCAATTAAGATAGATTATACAAGTCTCGGAATAATCCAAGAATATGGTCCCGTTGTTCATACAATGAAAATAAGTATTTCACTATATAATTTAACGTCCTGTTAATTTAATCTAACTAAAATAATGCGGTCACTAAGACGCTTGTGTGGAAAATCTTTGGTCGATAGAGTGAGGAATGAACAAATTAGAAGTGAATGCAATGCTAGCTGTAGTGTGGTAGATAGAATAAAGAAAGGAGTGCTGAGATGGTTTGGTCATGTGGAACGTATGAACGAGGAAAGGATGGTTAAGAAAATATATGAGGCGAATGTTGAAGGCAACAGGAATAGAGGGCGTCCGCGAAAGACCTGGCACGATCAGGTACTACAAGTATTTGAGGATGGCCCTGTCAAAAGCCGCAACAATCGTAGAACGTGTATGAGAAGATGTATGAATGTGGCCGAAGCAAAAGTGGTGTGCCAGGATAGAAGACTGTGGCGTTCAATTCTCTCTGCCTACCCCTGCAGGGAAACGGTGTGATGGTTAGTTAGTTAGTTAAAATAATCGTAATCTAAATTAAACAAAGCAAACCTAATAACCTAACCTAACCAAACCTAATAACCTAACCAAACCAAACTTAATAACCTAACCCAAACTCATATATTGTCTATGAAATGTCAAAATAGGCAGTGCATTTTTCGAAACTTTAAAGTGTAATATCTTATTTAATAATTACTATTTAAACGTTAATTATCTTTCATTTTGTTATTAGCACATTCAATAATATAGTGAAATACTCATTTTCGTTGTATATGCAATGGGACCATTATCTTGGATTTAGCCCAAGTCTCACGTAAACGACGCTGTTTATATGATGGATGTACGTGGAATTCTTTTATACCATGGCCCAGGGCTTTCAGCCTGTATGAGTTGACTTAAATGACCATAATGCACAATGTAATGTTCGCCAATTCCATCGTAAAAACATTCACATATCATCAAATTTTTGAAAGTTGCATATACAAGGTTATTTGTAAAACATTAATAACCTCGCAGGGCTGTATTCCTGCCTTGATTATGAGTCGAAAATGTTCAAGCTATTATGACCTAATATCATTAGTTAAGGAGATATGCGACATCAAAGTTTGCATTTTTTTTATAAATATTTCTGTCTTATTTTTTGTAAAACGTTGGACTATCATTACAGTAACTCATATCGATTACGAAAAATTCGTTCGTTTCCATACAAGTTAAATAAAATGATAAAAACCCCGAAAAAAATCCAATTGGGATGTTTTCCAATTGGAATTCGAAGTTTTTTATTTTTTTATTTGACTTGTATTAAAGGGAATGAATTTTTCATATTCGATATAAGTTACTGTAATGATAGTCCAATGTTTTACAAAAAATAAGTCAGAAATATTGAAAAAAAAAATGCCAACTTTGATGTCGCATATCTCCTTAACTATTGATATTAGGTCATAATAGATTGAACATTTTCGACTCATAATCAAGGCAGGAATATAGTCCTGGGAGGTTATTAATGTTTTACAAATAACCCTGTATATTCCAAATTGAAATCATAAAGGTATATTTGAAATTTTTATAAGCCAGCTAATACATATTTCTCGTGTAAATAGC
Source organism: Agrypnia vestita (assembly GCA_016648135.1). Lineage (NCBI taxonomy): Eukaryota > Metazoa > Arthropoda > Insecta > Trichoptera > Phryganeidae > Agrypnia > Agrypnia vestita. Next base: position 6,544 of record JADDOH010008543.1, on the reverse strand, counting down.
TTCGTATCTGTGAGACTTTTATAATTCATCTTATTTGAATAACATTCCCGCAGTAGACGAGACATTCTCAGAACATAATATAAAAGTATTATTAAAGATATTACTACTATTTATTTATTTTAATTCAAAGGGCGCTGTAAGGCATATAATTCCTCTACAGGGGTAGTTACTATTTACTTCTGTGATTTAATTATTTAATATTACAGTCGACAGGTGAATAAAGAGGATAATACAATTAATTTGAACGTATGTATGTGACAGGTAAAACGCGTCAAACATTATTTTAAGTGGCTTGAAATAAATTTGTTTATAGTAATTTGTTTATGGTTTACTTAAAAACTATTTGTTTATGGTGCAAAATAACATAGATCTTTGGATAACTCATCACATCAATACTAAAAATGAATAAATCACTAAGGGTCAAAAATATATTTTTTAAGATAAGTATACAGATTAGTACCTACTATACGCCTTCGCAAATACATTACACACTGCACCGAAGTTATATTTGTATTAATTTCCTAGTTATAAAGAAATGCATATCACATAAGTATTAAGTGCCGCGTCATTTTTTTTTTTACATAAAAGGCACAAAACGACATGAGTATTTTATAGTTTTTATTATTAAAATGACTGTATTATTAGCAAGACATATTTATTGTGAAGTTGCAATTTTTCAGAACAAAGTTCTGTGAAATTTAAAATCAAATTCATTAATCAATTAGAAAGACATGCAGAAAAAATCAAATCAATGAATATCCAATGAAATTAAATGGTTAATTCTGGCTTCACCTAGCGGCAGTTACACAAGGTAATTTGTGTCTACCGCACCAGAAAAAGTATTGCTATTGCTCTTAAAATGGATAATATATGTTTATCAATTAATAAATGAGACATACAGATAAAGTCGATATATCGATGGAAAAGTACCAAGGTGATGTGGTGTAAATTGGTAGCATACCTGCCCGGAATGCTAGGTGATCTGGGTTTGAATCCCGGTAGCAGCCAAAATATTTTTTCATTGATTCGATTTTTTTTTAACGTCTCTCTAATTGATTAATAAATTTGATTTTAAAATGACTAATTCACGTATGGTACCAGCGTGTAATAGTATTGGAAATGTTAATGAAAAGGTGTGTAAAATAGCACATAAAGAGCGAAAAAGACTATATTTGCTTTTTTCCTTGTATCTTAAAATGAACATTCTGGCACTTAGTGCTTTATTCATTTCCAGTATTCGCATGTCCGAAATATTTTTGTTTTTTATTATTTTGATTTCTTATTTTTCTTTATCCAAACCTCAACATCTACATATGCAATTCTGTCCACCCAGCTTATTTTGAAAATTCATCTCGATGGCTTCAAGTCGCCTTATCGATTCTTCAGAAAGCTTCCATTCCATAAAACAATTTCTAAAATACTTAAGAGAGCATTTTACCAATCGCTTACGCAGCCATGCTTTCGTAATGTAAATTAATGTAAATCAAAGTTTTAAATCTTTAAGTGTCTTTGTAAATAACTCGGCACTAGAGTGCCACCTGTAGATAATTGTCTACAATATTTTTCAAATAAAAACTTGTCAGGAAAGTAGCGATGATTGAACCGTTATTTTAATCGGTTGCACAGGTAATCGTGACTTAATTGTTACCTATCACAGATGGTTGCCCATCAAATCGCGGAAAATCACTTAACAAACGTCGATACAATCAGATGAAAATCTCAAATAACGGTTATCGTGTAACCGGTTAAAATACCACCACTACGGAGAAGATTCAAAGCGTGGAAATAAAATCACGGACAAGCTGAAATACGAAGCGAATCTCAACTTGTTTAACGTAAGCGTATCATGAGCTTGCTTTTGAGTGTAAGATGAGATTAAATCCGATGTGCACACTACTTTAAGCTTTGCTTACAATAATTAAACCTATCTCTGGCGCGTTTTTAAAACGATATTTTATTAAACTTTTTTAAAAACATAACATGATTAACCGGTGAGACTGGTACGTGCGGAGGAGAATGGCACATAATTGAAGGTTCCAGAATGGTCTGGAATAGTCTGGAAGAAAATTATGTGAAAAAAATGCGCCAGAAGTTTCTAGAATTCGCGCGGCAAGCAAAAGCAGTAGTCGCGTGACGCGGCGAGGAAACTGCGCTAACCACTTCACTGTATCTGGGGTGCGTTATTAAAACAATTTATTCAAAGAATATAGCAACACATAAATAAAATCACAAGTAAATAAAAATTTAACCAAAATCAGAGAAGTGTACAGAAAAAAAAATAACAAAGCATAAACATCAGTTAAGCAAAATAAAAGAAAATATAAAAGATGCAACGAAATACACATATATCACGAAAAATTAAAAATGTTATAAATAAAATAAAAATATCTGTATGCGTAAAAATATATTAGGTCCTTACATATGAAATTGGCGTTTAGTATGGGAGGAACATAAAGCCGATTTTTTTTTATTATAATATATTTATTTAATCAAAGTATGTACCATTGCTATCTATGCACTTTTGCCATCTCATAGGTAGTTCATCGATCCCTTTACTAAAAAAACCATTCGGACGGGAATCAATAAAATCTTTGAAGGCGGTTTGGACTGCCCCATCGGAGTTGAATTTTTTCCTTTGCAAGAAGTTATCCAAATTTCGAAAAAAATGGTAATCTGTTGGGGCAATGTCCGGAGAGTACGGTGGATATCTTAGACATTCCAATTGAAGCTCCTCTAATTTGGTAGCCGTCTGTTGTGCAGTGTGTGGTCTAGCGTTATCATGAAGCAGCAGTGGCCTAGAGCGATTAACCAGCCTCGGTTGTTTAGCAGCTAGCTTTTCCATCATGGTTTGCAGTTGCTGACAATAGACATCTGCCGTAATCGTCTGGCCAGATTTAAGAAAGCTGTAGTGAACGACACCAGCACCAGTCCACCAAACCGCTCACAAGTAACTTTTTTGGAGTCAATTTTCGCTTGGGGCATGGTTTGGCTGGTTCGGCAGGGTTCAGCCATTGCGATGAGCGCTTCCGATTATCGTACAGGATCCACTTTTCATCACAGGTAATGATTCGATTTAAAATCCCTTCATTATTGTGCCGGTTGAGTAATGCAACGCAGCAGTCAACGCGCGTTTGTTGATTTGCTTCATTCGTGAGGTACCCACCTTTCAAGCTTTTTCACCTTACCAATTTGCTTCAAGTGGATTAAAACAGTTTTATCACTAACATTGCAGCCTGCAGCTAACTCGGATGTGGTTTGCGATGGATCCGCTTCCACAATAGCCTTCAATTCTTCATTATCAACTTTGGTCTCCGGCCGTCCACGGGGCTTGTTCTGCAGGTCGAAATTTCCACAACGAAAACGTTGGAACCAAAAACGCACTGTGTTTTCTTTTGCGGCACCGTCGCCATACACATCATTAATCCTTCGAGCCGTTTCTGCAGCACTGGTACCACGTTGGAATTCGTACTCGTAAGTAACGCGATATTTCTCGTTTTTCATTTTGTAAACTGAGTGACGCAAAGAAAAAAACAATTGAGGAAAAAACAAATGAATTATAATTTTCAAAACACAAATATATGAGTAAATAGCTGTATAAATTTGGATTTGGAATTCCTAACCAAAGAGAAGATATTTGAGATCAAATTTGCCAGTACGGCAAAACGCCAATTTCATATGTAAGGACCTAATATATAAAGTACCGTTGCGCCGTGGAGACAGCTTTAAGAAAATGCAAACACTCCCAAATGGAAAAATAGAAAATAAAAGGATATCACAAAACAAAGAATGTTAGAAGATTGTTGTCAAGCCACGATTTTTTTGTATTGATTTTCTCGTTTGCTGATTCGTGAATTTTTCCCAATGAAGGATAATTTGTTAACAGAGCGGTCTCGTCTGCGTGGAATGCTAGTTCACCATTGATTTTGTTGAGATGTGTCGTTTACGTGAGTGAGAAATGGTAGAGGTCTGGAGACCGTACCTTAGGGGACTCCAAATTCACCTATTGGTGGATTACTTAGAGATTTATTTGATCTGACTGCCTGAGGTCTGTTGGTGAGTGGCTTTTTACCCGTTTGGGGGTGTGTGGTCAATCCCGTTTTCTTTTGGTTCTGATACGAGTTGTTCGTTGGAGATACTGTCGAGTACTTCCCTCGAATCGATGAAGATACCTATGCAATTACTTGATTTGTTTAATTTACTTTGTATGATGGTGAATATTTTGCGGTTGCGTCTTGTGTGCATTTTCCCCGAGTGAACCCAAATGGATTCTCATTTATTGTAGAATTGACTTTTGTGATTGTGACTTTTTGACTGCTTATTTTTTTTTTGATTTTTGATATATAATATGAATAGTATATTACCTAATTCTCATTTTATATTAAATTATTTTTGATATATAAGATGAATATTATTAAAGATTTTTGATATATAAGATGGATAGTATATTACCTAATTCTCATTTTATATTAAATGAGATTTCACTACCTATATGATTATAAATGATTATCCCTCACCACACACAAGAATGATAATTCTTTTTTAATATGTTTCATCAATTCCACTGCAAGAAAATCCGCACATTATCAATTTTTTTTTAAAGTAATACGTATTGTGCTCTAAATCAGTTTCTTATATAAATTCTAATAGACTATGCTAAATACATCTATGGTCCTTTCCCATGACAAAGTATACATAGATTTCGTAGCTGGTAATGATTCGTCTACATTTAAAAATTGGAAGAATGAGCAATATTCTTTATAATGTGTAGGTGTATGACATTTTCCGAATTATTTAATGAATACACTAGAATACGCCTGAAAATTTCTTTGTTCAATATTTAATTTATTTCAATATAAATATTATTTATTTATTATAAATACATATTACAAATATATTTATATATTATAAATACCAGGATAGGTTTTATACAATATTTTTATAAATTATATGTTCTAAGAACACAATATAATGTTACTATTTATATATTTTTTTAATATTTGTATTCAGAATATAAAGATACAGAAAGTATTAACTTGTTGTATAATGTTTGGGTAAAGACACAAGAACACTTCATATCCCAAATAAAATACTTCATACAGAGCCATTTAAAGCTGTTACATTAAAAGAAGCGAGGTGTTAGTAGTTAGCGAGAAAATATGTAATTAGTAAGATTTTCGACAACGATGAATTGTAACATTGCCCACATGTCTCTTTTATACTTTAATTCTTTAGTTCTTCTTTTATACTTAATACTTCAATACTTTAATTCTTTTTATACTTTTATTCTTTAGTTCTTCTATTACACTTTAATTTAGCTGATTATGATTATAATGTCAAATTAGATTAGCGTTTCGAGATAAATAACTTTCAACATAATTATACCACGGGTACAAAGAGTATTGATGGACAACTTGTTTAATATTAGGATACTACATGGGCGATGATAAAAAATCGATCACGAATATATACAAAAAAACGTATAAAAGCATATTTTCAAGAAAAATTTTATCTTCTCTTTTGTATGAAGGTAAGACTTATAAAAGAGCACAAATGGGCTTCGAATCTAGTTCAACGCCTCTAGGGTGGTTTTGTGGACATTCTAGGTACCTCCCTGGAGGCCTAGATTAGGCAGGCAACCACGATGTACCCCTTTGCTTGAGGAACTCCACAGAAATGCTGGGGTGACTCATTTAATCCCATAAATATGCACATTAAATGTGTATACACAACAAATTAAATAGAGATGCCATTAAGGATCTGCAGGGTGGTGAAATCTGTTTGTGCGACGGGGGAATAAACAGGTATACGGCACTAGAGTATGTTTAGAAGTAATATGTTATGTTGGTATAGATCTAGATAGAGATCTAGACCGGAGAATTGAGGGTTTCTAACCTCATTCCGGGAAACCAGTAAGTTTGTTTTATTTTCATATCACAAGTTATTGATGTTGTGCAATAGTGACCTCTATGGAGAGGTCTATAGAGAAAACATAAAAAGCCGCAGCTATATCAGAATGCTTGAAGTATGTGATCTTAAAAATAAACAAATGAATACCACGAACATCTACGAATATAAAAAACGTGTATCCACCCCTTTATGGCTAACAGTATAGAGTACAGAGCTTTCAATGTCCGAACCAAAAACCTCCTTCAAACCAGCGAGATGAAAATATTGAGGAAGATCGCTGGCAAAATCGCTGGCAAAACCCTCTGAAATCGAATTTGCAACAGAGAGATCTGAAAAATATGCGAAGCCGAGGACGTTGTAAGATGGCGAAGATAGAGAAGAATGTTCTGGAACGATCATATGAGCAGAATGACAATGGAGCATGACAATGACAGCAAAAGTAGCATGAGATCAAGCACTCTAGGGAAACAGAACTCCAGGCACCTAAAAGATGGAGGGACAGCTGGCAGTCTAACTCCCAAGAGGACAATGTAGCGGCCACAAAAGGTCAACAGGCCTAAACAAAGATGAAGAAGCATAAGTTACGGATCCCCAACGGAGCTGTTATATGTTGCCTTTATATAATGAAAGAGGTGCC